>JAGDQP010046198.1:0-15378 GCA_022664845.1 Lepisma saccharinum
CATACTTAGGATTGTGCATGTCTATAATGTTTTTTATGTACAGGTATCGAACTATATTTATAGCAGCATAATCTTTCCTGTAAAATACTAAAATAATCTAAGCTTGTAATGAACTATTTGTTTGCTTGGAAACAAACCTAATTAAAGTAGGTAATGAATGAGATTGTGTTCAAACTTAACAGCTTAATCTTCTTAACAATAGTCTTTGCGTACAAATGCATGCTATGGTATGTGTACTAATGTTATTACTATATATATATATATATATATATATATATAATCAGCGAATTGATTTATGTACTCGGTGAATTAAATGTTTTCTTATATTGAGAGTGATTTCATATTGTTCTGGTTTGCTAATCTTACGTTACTTTTATCACCTTTCTTGTTCGGCCGTTTACGTTTACTCACCAAACCGAAGATTAGCAACTAAATTTGGAAAATATTGGGAACAATTTATGGCGACTTCGGATTGGGGATTCGAATTCATGTACAGTCAGTTTGTGGAACGTATGTTAATAAAGTTTAACAACGAATAATGGTTCTGTCTCACATATAGCAACTTTGGAAAGTAAAAACGAATGAACAGTTATTTCAATGTGGAATTAGTAGTGTGGTTGAACATAGCAGTGAATTTTTATTAGTTATGGCAAAGTCGCATTTATACAGGATGTTTATGAATAAATGTAATGATGCATACAAGATGACGAATGTTTTCCGAACTGGAACGGAAAAAGGTAGCACTAGATCAGTTGAATATGGTGTCTGAGAATATAGATCTTATGGGAAAACTTAGTAAAAATTTACGATCCAGAGTATGAAAACAAGCTTCAAACAGGTATTGTTAGAGTATTGGGAAAAGATCGAAATGGGGTTCGACAAACGTAAATACAAGTGGCAGGAAGTAAAAAATGAAAGTAAGCAGAGTATGAACAGGTTAACAACGTTAATAATTTACATATTTCGACAACCGAAGATATATCTCCTTATTACAAATCTATTATTATTGAAGGTAAATACGTAACAGCAGAAATAGATTCAGGGAGTTGTGTCAACTTAATGAGTGCACAAGTATTTGAATCCTTTACCAATAGATATGATTTAATTCCAGACACTATAACTCTCCGAGTAGCGAATTGTCAGCAGTTGGTAACTAAAGGGAAGGTATCAGTGTTGTATAAAGTAAACAATTTCTAGATTTTCATATAATCGAAGGTCAATTAAGACACACATTATTAGGTAGAACCGGTATACAAATGATATGGAGTAATTAAAAACAACTGTTTGAAAATAAATTTGTTCGTAATATTCAAATAGAAATGCAAAATTGTACATTGGAATTGTACCAAAAGGAACTAGTAAATCAATATAACGATGTTTTCAAAGATGACAGACAAATGCCAATTAAGAATTATAAACTGTATGTATCTGTGGATTCAGAAGCAGTACCAATATTTAGGAAATTTTATAAAATACCTTACAGTTTAGAGGGAAAAGTAAAAAATAGTCTGAATAAGCTTCAACAATAAGGCAAAATTGAACCCGTGACATATTCAGAATGGGCAACAACTATGGTGGTGGTTCCGAAGAAACAGGGAACGGAAATCAGACAATGTTCTGACTTCAAAGTCACGGTTAATCGTTTTGTTAGAAATATGTCATATCCGCTATCTACATTAGAGGATATATTGGGAAACTACAGGGATCTAGTGTGTTTGTTGTCCTCGATTTAAATCGGGCTTATCTGTAACTTGAATTAGATGACTCCTCTCATAAACTACTAGTGGTGAATACACCTTGGGGTTTATTTAAGTACAGAAGATTGCCATTTGGATTATGTGCTTCACCATTCATTTTCCAACGGTTTATTGACACAGTTTTGGGATATTTGCCTTTCACTCAAGCATTTCTCGATGATGTTTAATTGGAGGTAAAACTATTGAGGAATGTAAAAGAAATACTTGTATAGTGTTGCAAAGATTTATGGAATGTAATATAAAAGTGAAATTAGCTAAATGCCAGTTTTTGCAAATACTGTAGATTACCTAGGACATTAAATTTCAAGCAAAGGGGTCCACTGCAAAAACATCAAATAGTTATTTTAGATTGTCCTCCTCCTACCAACATTACTCAGTTACGATCATTCTTGGGTATGATCATGTATATCCAAAAGCACGCGCCTCACATTTCTGAACACCTTAATCTCATGCATGAGGGATTTAAAAAAAACGTTAAATGGGAGTGGAATGTACATCATCAACAGCAGTTCGAAGAAACCAAACAACCGATAGTAAAAGCGAACAGAATTCATATATTCGATCCGAAAAAACTGGTGTATATGATAACGGATGCTAGCCCATACGGAGTTGGAGTTCAACTATGTAACAAATCGGAGGATGGAACCTTGCAAACCGTCGCTTGTGCATCGGCTAAATTAACGACCTGTGAGCAAAACTACTCTCATTTCGAGAAAGAAGCGTTGGCTCTAATATTTGGAATAAGAAAATTTCACAAATATTAATTTGTTAGACCTTTAACAATTTTGACAGATTCCATTCCGGTTACTTTAATTTTTGGAGAAAATAAAACGATTCGTTCGTCCGCTCACCCAAGGTTCGTTCGTTAGGCTTTATTTCTATCGGAGTGCAATTATAATATTGTATACAGTAAAAAAGTACAAGTAGCGAATTGCTTATCGAGATTACCAACAGAACAATTTACACACGACGCAGAAACGTCTCAATTGTATACATTGAATGTAAGGTCGGATGCACCACAGATAGAAGACATAAAAAACACAGTACAACAGGATTCAGTACTTAGACAAATTTAAGTATGGACAGTTCAAGGGTGGCCAACGACATTAAAAAAAGAACATCACAATTCAGAATTTAAGAAATATTTCAACAAAAGAGCTGAAATTAATGTGTACAATAGTTGTTTATTTCTAGGCAATAGATTGATAGGACCATCCTTAATGAGGCAACAACTATCAAACAAATGTCATGAGTATCATATAGGTGTTTCCAGATTGAAACAGACTTTACACTCTTCTTATTGGTGGCCTGAAATGGACTCACAATTGGAATCTTTTTTGATTAACTTTATTAATTGTCAAGCGTTTCAAAGAAACAATACTTTTAATAAATATTATTCTTTAGTCAAAACAAGTAAACCTTTCGCTCGCATTCATATCGACTTTTTCGATTTCGGTGAACGTGAATTTTTGCTAGTGGTAGATGCTTACTCTAAATGGTCCAAATATATATAGTTAAAAATACATCGGCAATTGAGACCATTGACAAGTTAAGCGCAATGTTCAAATTCATTGGATTACCAAATGTAATAGTGGCCGATAATGGACCACCTTTTTCAAGCGAAGCGTTTCACACTTGGTGTAGGAATCAGACAATACAGGTTAGTACATTCACCACCTTACCATCCACAAAGCAATGGTTTGGTTTGACGAAGCGAACGGTTAAAGACAAAAAATTTACTAAAACTTAAACTTGTAAATGCGCCTACACTGAAACGGGAGTATCTAATTGAACAGCTTCAGGCTGATTTACGTATCGCAAAGTCTCCCCAATTACAAGGAAAGTCACCAGATGAATTAATCTATGCGTTTACGCCTAATTGCAAATTTAACAAATTGTGGAAGGTGTTTCAAAGGAGGCAGTTAAATACGCAAGATACTCAGATACTCAACTTCAAGAACTTGGTGAAGTTATTTTGGTACGAAATCAACCTTACAAATACCCAAAACTTCAAAAAGCTGTAGTGACTCAGCATATAGGTCAGAGGTTGATGGAGATAAGAGTAAATGATCAAGTTAGACGAGTTCATATACATCAGATTAAGAGATCAAAACAAAACACAGAGAATATAAATTATGAATCGGAACATAAGGATTCCTGGTGGAATATAGAAAATGAGAATCAACATAACCCAGCAAATCAAATACTTCAAAAGGCAAATATGACATTCATCTCGAATCAGGAGACCTCGAAGACATTTTGGAATGTGAGTAAATCCAGATGGACTTTGATAATTTTCTTTTAGAAAGGGTGTGTGAATTGTTGGAATGAATGTTAATGCTTTTAATTTAGATTTGCACGTTCTATGCATTTTGTAATCTATGACCGATGACGTGATAAGATCTTACGTTCTTAATATTTCTTAATCAATGGAATGACGTCACGACCAACAATCTTACAGCATTTTTATGAGACTACTTGTGTATTCGAAGGATTGAATCAAATAAGTAAAATCGACGATCAGCTGTTTAGAATATGGTGTAGAATTGAAGGTTACTATTGTTTTAATATTAGATTTAAATCATGGGAATTGAAACTATGTTGGCGTTCTACATTTTCGGGTAGGAATCATCTGAGAATGGATTTAACTAAATATACAAATATCTACAGAAAGGTAAACCTGAAAGTGTTTTTCTTAGGAACTTCTATTTAGTGCATTCTTAATGGATAGACTATGTAACAATGTAAATAACGATATCTCTTTGATTGACTTTTATGAAGAATTTACTAATGTGACTCGAAGAGAAATCCATACTTAGGATTGTGCATGTCTATAATGTTGCTAATCTTACGTTACTTTTATCACCTTTCTTGTTCGGCCGCTTACGTTTACTAACCATACCGAAGATTAGCTACTCAGTTTCGAATATAGAGGGGACAGCAAGTAATTCAAATGGAACTAGGTTTGTTTGTTATATAAAGGGTAAATACAAGACCGTCTTTGTAAATATTAAGGAGCATTTTAATAATAGTTGGCAAGAAGGCTTTTATAGTGTGGAGTATAACGATGGTTTGCAAATTATATACTTAGCAACAGAAGAGTCAATAGCTACTTTCTCTTTGGGCGGCTTAGAAACATATAATTGTCACAATTTTCCAAAGATCGTTAATTTTGTTCTTAACAAGCACGTACGCAACAACAATGATCTTTTGGATTAGAATCAAGATACTGTGGAGATTATAGATACTTAGAAAAATGAGGTAAGATTAATACTGGAACATGTAAGACTGGAGTGTTTAGCGGAGAATAACAGTTTTTAGTTGAATATATTGAGCCAATAACATATAGACAGAAGTTTGACGGTATCGAGGACCTCTTCTTTTCCAGCTTTTGACTAGAGAAGGAGCTAAGCGATAGACAACCAGATTTTAACATTAAATTTAAGATTAAGGTAGGTGAGATACATCCAACAACCACTAAGCGTTACGAGCGAGTATTGTTTTGGTGTTTAAAAAGAATAGCTGTATTCTAGTATGGATGTGGTGTTTTTAGTGTTTTGATTTATTCCCAAATGGCTTTTATGGATATTTTCCATAAAAACAGAATTTTGAATTTAAAATATAAGGCCTTGAAGGAACTTTGGCGCAGGCCGGCATAAAAATAGAGATCCCAACATTCTTTTCTTTTTGCTAAAACCTGAACTCTTTTCGTTAAAGTCTAGTAATTCTATTCCTTTCATTGATGTTCCGCAAGGGAACAGACATCGCATACGATCTGTAGATATAATTAGTAAAAGACACGGGAAGAAATCTGTTCTGCATGAAGTAGGGGCAATTCGCCTAACCAATTATCTCATCAAATTATGTCAGAAAAATGATAAGATATGAGTCCGCCATTTAGGCAAATTAAGGATCCTTAATTCGCCTAATACTCAATTCGCCTAAAATGGTGGACAGTTAGAAAAATCGGGCACACAAAATTGGAGGGAAATTTATATTTGATTACATTACCTGGTTTTTATCTAGAGAAATCGAAAGTTTTCAGTTGACACCAGAAAATGAGAATGAGAAAGCTATTAATTACTTTTTTTTAAATAAGTCTACTTTTATTTACCATAAGTTTATATAAATTGAATTCCAAAGTAAATTTCACAAGTAAATTAAGTATCCAGCAAATCTAGACTTCTAGATAGATACAATATGACACCGCATCCAAATATGAAAATATATCTATTTCACCATTTCTGAGTCTGCTTTTCAAAACACCAAGTCGATCATTCTTTCGTTTCCACTCCTTTTTCTGAGCTACTCCCTGGTGGCCTTATTCGAGCATCTTCATGATGGGCTCGTTCTCCGCTTGCTCGTGTTTCATTTGTTCAATAAACATGAATATGTTTGGATGATGCCTGGAGAATCGTTTGTTCCACTTGAAATGCCATCCCTCCACCTTGTTGGTAGTTCTGTATTTTCATAGTGATTCCATATCACTCTAGAAACAAAAGCGAGCATCTCAATAGCAAATAGCATCAAAACGTACTGAAACATTGAAATCAATTGTTGAAATTGAAAGTGTTAAAACATTTCCTTAAGGAAGTTACCCACTTGTCAGATCTTTTTATTCAAATGCAACGGTAAAGATAATTTTGTAAAATGATTGCATTATAAGATTAATTGTCATTGCAAATACTATCGTTTTGAAATGAACAGTACCTCTAATGTTAATATCCTCCAAATGCAAAACGAAAATAACCAACACAATTGTCAAAACATTTTTCCAACGAAAATATTACAAATTACTTTCGGGGGAAACAAAGCATCACAGTCATCCATCCAGGTATCCACCATATAATCATGAAAGGCGTCTTATTTGCTGTACTTCTGGTACGTTTTCTTGGACTTAAAGGTATGCTTCGCTCACGCTATCCAGAGGAAGAAGGGCCAGAGTTGCTGAGCGACGTATCCATCTTCTTTGTATAAACACGATAATCCCAAACCTTGTACCTTCCTCCAGTTGCACTGTGAGAAGTGGAAGAAGCACCTACGAATTGTAACACTAGGAAAACATACGGCGATAGCGTTCATAGTTGCTTTCTCGAAGTACAGAAGAATGTTCTGTATCATAAAGTTTATATTATTTGCTTCTGCTTTTTGTTTAATCAGGGTAAACAACCTGACATAAGTATCCTGGGACTTGCTAGCAAGCAAACAATATAAAAGTGGAAACGTTTGCCCCATTTATTTTCCGTGAATAGTGTATAGATGTTCAAACAGTGAAGAGACACATTTGAAAGTGCCGTCCAGAAGAACAGTAGAACTGTTGCACAAATTCTGTAGGTTCGCGAGTGTTCGGAATACCTGTAAAGTATCAAGGAAATAAATGTTGTTAAAATAAATAGTACAATAAATTTCAGCGCGCATGATCGCAAGTTCAAACCCCGCTGGGACCTTAAAGCCTCGGATACAAACCCGAGTAGTGGTTCGGATCCCACTTTAAACAGTAGGTTCCGTCCTATATAACCTCGGTGTTGACACAGACGTTAAACCAAAGCAAACAAACAAACGTAGCGATTCCAAAAGTACATTTCTGATGATAAGGTTCCGAAAGTACAATGTTAAAAGAAAAAAAAATGCACATTTCCGAAAGGTGTGGATGTTAAAACAAGACTTCAAACAAATATAATTTTTAAATAAATTTACCTCCTAAAACCAATCTACTCAGGAAGCTCAAACTCCTTCTAGGATTGTTTCCAAAATGAATTTTAAAGGAATTCAGCTTCTACACATAGCTGGGAATTTTCTTACTTAATTTCCCTCCTTTTTTGTGCGCGCGATTTTTTCCAACTGTCCACCATTTTATGCCAATTGAGTAAAATGGCGGACATATATCTTATCATTTATCTGTCATAATTTGATGAGATAACTGGTTAGCCGAATTGAGAATTAGGCGAATTAAGGCGACCCGATTCTGCATATGCCTCATTTTTCCGTATTTTTACTAGATAGTCATTTAGAATTATTCGACAAAGGAAAAATAGATTCGATTAATAGTGACTTGGATAGTTAGTATTTTGCTTATGGTGGAAAGAAGAACATATCTAATAATAGGTCTTGTCATCTTATACGATCTTATAACATTCCAGTCAAACTCACAATAAGAAGAAGAAGAAGAAGAAAGTGTAGATGATTCTTTGCCCGTGGAAAGAGAGTTAATTGACCTAAGAAGAAAATTAGGCAACTTTGGTATGTGCTAAACCTTCTTTATGGATAAGTCTATAAAGAAGAATACATAGACAGACAGAATGGTCCTAGTAGTTGCAATTTTTAATATTATGGAGATCCATACGAGAAGATGTAGTTTAATAAATAATATTCGAGGACCATTAATAGCAGAACAGAGGAAGAATAAGCACAAATAGAATTGGATAGATCATTTTTATACATTAATTGGAATAGAAGTTGTTAGATTGTTTTCCATTAATAGTAGATTATTCTAAGAAGAAATTCGATAACAGTTTTATAGATAGTTTTTACACATTAATGAAATAGAAGTGGTTATTAAATTGGTTAGATTACTTTCTAATAAAAGCAGAAACAAATAAAGAATAAGCTTGGATAGGAATAGACAGTTCGTTTGTTTACACACAGCTTTGTATATAAACATAAATTTTTAAGTTCAATTCGAAAGAAAGATTATAGATCTTGGTATCAAGGAAGAGCGAATAAAATTAAAACCATGGATAGATAGGAAAAGACTATTAATTCTTGTTCGGTTTCTCTCGGAATTTTAAGTACAAAATGCACAAGCATTTTCGGGGAGTCTTTTACTAAATTTTAAAGACAGAAATATTATTAAAACCCTTCCAAAAGTTTAATCAAAAGAAACAGAGAGAAAATAATTTTCTTAAATTCACTCCAACAAATATATAGAGAAAAATTAGGAATAGTAGGCATGTGGAAAATAAGATTCTAAAGAAATAATACAAGAAATTTCATCCATGGAGTTTACAAGGATGAGGAATGTTTGTTTTAAATATTAAAAACCATTTTTGCTTATGTGTACGTTGGAAAAAACTTATCGTAGTACTAGAAGTTCTTAGGAACTATTTTAACAAGAATTATCACTGTTATCTGTTCTACAAGAAGGTCGAGAGAAACAGAGAAATTCCAAGAATAAGAGAAGAAACTTTGTCCTAAACACTTTTGAAAGGGTAAGGCATTTAAATCCGTTCGATAGTTCGTTTTGTTTTCGGAATGCAATCAGCCTGTACAAAGAAATTATTGGAACTACTCCACGTTTCGCAATAGCACAGCTATTTCGTAAGATTCATAACTTATATTCACCACCATAGAACGACAGGGAGGAACGAGAAAGACGTGATGCAATCTCTTGTTAGTGTTGTGTTATTTGTATAAGGAGATTTCTGGAAGGTCAGTAGAATAGTCACTTTGGGCATAGAAAAGAGAATACAAGGTGACTTGCTTTTTAACTTCTAAGAATGTCGATATGGAAAAGAAATTATAAACGTACAAGAGTTGTTGGTCTGGAGGTTTCGATATAACACAGAACTATAGGTAATAATTGCGTTGGTGCGCTAAGGAGTAGGGTGATGCCACTTGAGGACGTTTTTAATTTAATTAGAATTTAATTTAGTTCATAAAAGGCTACGAGTTATATTATGAATCCCTGAAGAATGTACCACAGATAACCTACATAACATGGCATAGTAGGCCCCACCCTATGGCAAGGAGACTATTTTCCCAGGGTTATACAAGCCGCCGTGGCGCATTTGTTGTGGTTGCTAAAGAACATAGACCATTTCATAATTTGGTGAAGAACATACATTTCGGAGCTGTACGAGCCGCCGTGTGGTTATATTTTTATAAAAGGCTACGAACCATATTTTTAGCCCTACTTAAGATAGCAGAGATTTCATAAAAGGCTACGAAGCTCTTTTTGCAACCCTTATTTAACATAGCAAAAATTACACAGGAATATATGCTATTTAACCTAGCAGAGATTACAACACACCACATCACCAATTTCCGCCAACACCCAGAGATTACAACAGTTTCTATACCACATAATAGACCACACAGTACACGATAGCACAGATTCCAACTATGAAAGAGTACGAAGATCTTTTTGCAACACTTATTTAACATAGCAAAGGCAATAGGCTTACAGGCACATAACAGAAAATTTGAAGTTAGTTTCCAGCATAGCAACAATTACAGAGGCTACGGTCGTCCCTGCCCATATCTAGAGATTACAATAGGTTCTATACCTAACCCAAATAACATGGACGCCCTCCAACACTATGAAAGGCTACGAAATCCTTTCCCCCCCAAAAAAAAAACAGTACTTCACATTGCACATATTACATAGGCTACGGCCATCCCCTATTTAATATAGCAGGGATTACATAGATACACCGGAATATATGCAAATTACGTTATTTAACCCCACATAGTACACCAGGCTACGATCCCTTTCTAGCCCCTATTTAACCTAACATAGTGCACCAGTGCACGATAGCGCTTATAAAAGGCTACAAACCCTACCTAGGCCCTATTTAAGATAGCAGTGATTCTAGCCCTTATACCAACGCACGACAGAAGAGATTCCAAAAAGGGCAAAAAAAAACTACGAAAGGTACGAAGCCCTATTTAACATAGCAGAGATTAGACAGGAATATAAACCCTCTAGACTAGATATTAGACCTGATACACAGGAATATATGCCCTCTAAGCTAGAGATTAGGCCAGATACACAGGAATATATGCTATTTAACCTAGCAGAGATTACAACAGAAACCTGAAGTCAGTTTCCAACACAAGACATAGGCTACGGCTACGAACATAGCAGCGGAATATATGCTAGTTAACCTAACCCAAATAACATGGAATACGAGACTACGAAGTTCTTTTTCATCCCCTATACAGCACCCCATAGCAGCAATTACATACACATAGCAGAGATTACATGCCCTCTAGGCTAGCTAACCTAACAGAGATTACAACCCCTAGTGCAACTGCGAGGACTTTTTTTGCTATGCTAATGTCAAATCTAAAGTCAGTTTCTATACCTAACCCACACCCTACAACCAATGGTCAATAGTAGGCGTTAACTACCCGATATGATTCTTTTGACTAAGCACTAATCACAACCAATAGTCACTAGCAGGTGAAAACTACCTAATATGAGTCTTTTGATACTACGTGGGCCAAGACAAGATGATACTAAGGTCAAAGGTCAAATAGTTAAATGTGTATATCTCGTAAACGACGAAACATTTTAAAATTCTGTTTTGACATTTGGTATGAGGATGTTGAATAGTATATGCGAAAAAGGTGGTGACCTCGAGGTCAAAGGACAAATATTTAACCGTGTATAGCGCGTAAACGGCGGAACATATTGAGATCTTGTTTTCACATTTGATATGAGGGCATCGAATAGTATATCCTAACATCGAGGTCAAAGGTAAAATATTTAACCGTGTACAGATCGTAAACGGCGAGATATAATGAGATTCTACTTTCACAGTGATATGTATTTTGGTGTGCTAATGTAAAATCTGAAGTCAGTTTGCTAACTTCACCCCCCGTGGATGTAGAATTATAAAACTTATAAATGCATTTCATTTTAGTAACGGGAATGTTAAATATGAAAACTGCATGTTTCTGGCGGTTCGAATTTTGTCTAATTTTGACATTTTAGACGCAGAATTGAGATACTCGCAGATTATATGTAATTTGGGTCAGTGATGCAGAATGTGAAATTTGCTTATCTCTATCACCTACCCTTTCCAAGATAAAGCGGCCAAATTTTGTTGAATTTAGACATTTTAGAAGCAGAGATGAGAAACTCGCAGATTATATGTTATTTGGGTCGCTAATGCCGAATTTGAAAACAACTTCTTTCTACCTATTATTGCTTCTAAAATATAGCTGTTCGAATTTTCGACTGTTAGACGCAGAATTGAGAAACTCGCAGCTTATATGTTATTCGGGTCGGTGATGCAGAATGTGAAATTTACTTCTCTCTACATATTGTTGCTTCCAAGATATGGCGATTTGAATTTGCTGAATTTTCACATTTTAGACGCAGAATTCAGATACTCGCAGATTATATGTATTTGGGTCGGTGATGCCGAATGTGAAATTTTCTTCTCTCTACCACATACCCTTTCCGATCTATGGAACTTTTCCTTTTTCACTTCCAGATCTATAACTCACAAATGGCAGTTCGAATTGAGAAACTCGCAGATTGGTTCGGTGATGTTTCCTTTTTCCCAACACATGGCTTCCACCTTAGTCTACGCTCGTCTCTAGCCAAATGCACAAAACTTTGAGTGCGTCTAATATTCCGTAGCTGTCACCAGGCTGCAGGAAAGCGAGGTAATTTTAATAATTACTATATTCACTAGTTTTGAAGACTCGCAGAACTCATGTTAGCGATTACACACAAGAAATAATATTTTTCTCTGTTCTTTGACGACATGCTAAACGTCGAAGATAAGTACACGTTCGGTATAGAATTCCATTGATCATAAAGAAAATTGAGAAACTCGATGCGCATGTCGCGATTTGCCGGTAAATTACAGACCGACATTGTGTTGGAGGAGGTATTAAATGTGAAATTCCACTCTATCTCCTCAGATTGTACTTTAATGACCACCCTTATGATCCAGTAGTTATGGATGTACTATATTTTCTCTTATTCGTTTGCTGGGAGTATATATTGAATGTACAGCAGGTAGTCCTGCCCTAATGAGAATAATATCGGGCGAATATTGAATTACATTCGGAGAACATTGCTTGCTTTCCTGTGCGTGGTTTTAATTTACATGCACTATTATCTACCCTTCCCAAGGTATGGTGGTTCAAATTTTGCTTTTCTGGTCCCAGAACTATGAAACCCTCAAATTATGTTATTCGGGGTCTGTAATGTTTGCTTTTTTCTCAACATAGCAAAAATTACACAGGGCTTCTACCTCAGTCTACACTGCAAACTAAACTCGTCTGGCGCCAGGACCATTAGTGGTAGTTGAGAAGGCATGTAGTGAATAAAAAATCTTGAATGCGTCGTAACTACTCATATATTCACCGGGACTGCAGCATAAAGTGACTAGCAAAATTATTCGGCCCCTGTAGTGTTTGTACAAAATATGGAATTTATTAGAAACATAATCTGTTACAGTCAACAAAAAACAAACAAATGTTACCTTCGGATGGCGCGTGAGACGTTTTCCAGCTGCATTTCGATGTTTTATAATTTGCATGGGTAAATAAGACATACAAATACTGTTTTTCGACCCTGTTTTAAGTAGAATTCACCCTAATATCAAACGTTTATTGCTTTGAATGGCTAAATAAAACATACGAAACGTGTGTGAGACGTCTTCCGACTCGTGTTTAGTGAGTGTTTTGAGGATAGTTGGTGCTTTTTTGCCATTAAACGTACTTCGGAGGGTCATATTTAGCTATGAAAGAGACATTTTTGCGTGTAATTCTGGCAGAAAATAGTCTTTCAACTGTAATTTAATAATAATGTATGGTAGAAAAGAGTCAATTGGGGAATATTCTAAGAATTTATAGGGTAAAAAGTGACAAATGTAAATACGTCGCCTCGTAAGCAATTTTCTTAGATGAAAGTTGTGAATATTTTTGGTGTTTGAATATATATTGAGAAAAGTGACAATGTTTAAGTAAAAACAGCTGTAATGAAACACAAAACGGCTTAATTAAGAGCTCGTATTTGGTGAAAGAGACATTCGAACATAATTTTTAAGCTGTCATTGAAATTCGAAAATAGTCGAATAATGCCATATTGGAGAGAGTTTGCTTAGATTTTCTCGGGAATGTACTTGCACAAGGGTATATTAAATATGGGAAGTTAAGGGTAATTAATTTAAAAATGTTTGTATTTCACGCGTTGCAATTACATAAAGTCAAATATCAATATCCAAACAAGCAAAATATGTGGCATTCTATTTTGTGGTCAATAATAACCATATTAGAGTGTGTAAAACAATTTTTTCATGGCATAATTCGGCCCAGCTTTATTGAAGAAAAGTAAAACACGAACACCAATGGTCAATTATAAAATTAAAGAGAGCGCAAGAATGTTTACCAAGGGAGTTATTTAAGAGCTCAAACCAAACGCGAATACATGAAGAGTGGGAAAAGTTTGGCAGAATTGCATTGTAATTATAAAGAAAAATGAGAGACACCACCTACCATTTGTAATATCAACTATGTTGAACCACATTTTTAATATCTCCTTTTTTATTCCGAGAAAAGTCGATTGGACAGCAAAACAGATAGAAATTGCGAATAATGTATACCATGTTGCTATATACGACTTGCAGGCAGTAATGTCACTACTAAGTGGCCGAATTTCAAAATTGCTACAATTTCACACTATGTGATTTAAAATGTCAAGAACGTGTGCTGTTATTGAAATTGGGAGTTGTGTTCTTAATTACCTCAAAACACTCTCAGGAAAAGAGTCAAGCACTATTTTAAATAACTGTGCGGGGCAGCAGAAGAATAAGTATTTACTTGCCAGTTACTCATATGCAGTAAATAACTGGAATATTGAAAGTATTACACATAAATTCCTCATACATGGGCGCTCTCAAAATAAAGGCAATAATGTGCATAGTGTTATAGAGAAACAGGTTAAAAAAACCTAAAATTCGGTCTAATCTATGTGCCAGAACAGTATATTTTTCTAATTTGAATAGCCTCAGAAAAAAGAAAGGTCCTCCGTATTATGTTCATATGGTTACGGGTGATTTAAAAACATTGCAAGAAGAATGAAGTAACAGTAATCAACCAATTATTACCTAGTGTGACAGTGTCTATAGTCTTGTGAGATGGGACAGGCTTTTTATGACTAACTCAAATTTACCTTTTGTAGTTTATCTCTGAATGCTAGTGAATGCATAAGTATGTCTATAAAAACTAGGTAATGTTATCAGCCGACAAGCAGTTTTCCGTGTAGTTGCAGGGGAAGTCATACCTTCCTTTCGCTCTATCTATACATGCACAAAAAACGAGTTGCAACTAGTTTAAAAGCATTTTAGTCAGGAATAGAAAGACATGTCGTGTAAATCAAATTATGGGGGCGTAAAACATTTCAAACGTTCCTATAGACCACATTTTGTCAGTTTGCCTTCTCCTTTCTAACTTTCGTTTTATTTATCGTACTTCGAACACTGCTTGTCTTTCTACCGAAACTTGTATACAGAATTACAATTTAGAGTCTAGAAGGTTTTTCAAATGTTAGTTTTCGACCTCCGTGTCAAAATTATGTAAATTCGTCCTTTTCTCTTTGAAATATATGCTACGAGTACTTAAATGTTGACTTTATGTAATTGAAACGCGTGAAACACAAACATTTTTTTAATTAATTACCCTTAACTCCCCATATTTAATATACCCTTGTGCAAGTACATTCCCGAGAAAATCTAAGCAAACTCTCTCCAATATGGCATTATTCGACTATTTTCGAATTTCAATGACAGCTTAAAAATTATGTTCGAATGTCTCTTTCACCAAATACGAGCTCTTAATTAAGCCGTTTTGTGTTTCATTACAGCTGTTTTTACTTAAA
>JAGDQP010046199.1:0-15378 GCA_022664845.1 Lepisma saccharinum
TTTATTTACAGCAGCTCACCAATTGTCCTCACGATGCTGGGTCAACATAGAAATATTTTAGCCCCCACCGGTAATCGAACACGGGACCGCTTGCACTGAAGTCAAGCGCGCTACCGACTAGTCTACGCAGGAGCTCATATATATATATATATATATATATATATATATATATATATATATATATATATAGGATAGGACAGGACAAAGGACAGGAGGAAACAGGGACATACACAGAGGGGTTCCTGGGGATATGGACCCTCTCCCCAAAATTCAGACATTTTTGTGAAATTAGTATCATTTTTGGCAGAATTTTAGACATTTTACTTAAATTTCACGCCCGGAGAGACCTCGGATATTCCTCTAAATCAACTTCTGGGTGCGTGAGTGAGAGGTAGATAATGCTCTCTCTTCAAGATCGACGTATAACTTAGACAGGCGATGCTGAGATATACTTTCCTATCTTATTTGAATTGCATGTTCGTTCTATTACAGCTTAACGTTTGAAACTGATACATTTACGGTATTTTTTGTGTTGAATTAATGTTATAAATACAGGCGATTTTTAAAATACATGTTCTTACATCTAAATAATAGCTGAATAAATAAACAGTGTGTAAATTAACGGGAAGATGATTAATCACGCCTGTGAGCCTGCATGTAGGCGTATGTGTAATGTATAATATCAGAAGCTGAAGAGATTCCAGACCACGATTCGAATGACAATATGGACGACTATAGTCGTAATGATTAATGATTAAATCAATGATTAATGCAATGATTAAAAAATGATTTGTATGGAGATTCGGGTGAAGATTTCGGCAATCAATCCTTCATATGCGGTTGAGAGTGAAAAAGCAGCTGTCCATAAAAATGGGGAGGAGAAGAAATAGAATTAGAAGATTAAAAATTTCGTATAAATTTGATCGGGTTTCTTTTCCACATTTTTTCGAAGTTTTTTTGTGCTTTTATATTAAAACCATTTTTTAAGTTTCCTAATTTTACTGTTAAATTCTTAATTAGCACGGTCAAAATTCTTACTATACCGATTTTTATTCCGTTAATTCTACGTTTTACTGATTTGATTCGTCATATTGTATCCGCCAATTTTTTTTTTGTTTTGTTTTTCGATATCAAATTCGTAACTCTCATGGTCAATAACCCTTATATACCGATTTTTGTTCACATTGACAAAGATTTTGAATTTTTGCCACGTTTTCGACATTCTGACCCACTGTGCCGCGGCTAAAAGTGGAAGGAAGACATGAGCGATTCCGATGAAACTTCGGATATACATACTAGATAATAAATAAACTAATACCGCATGTGTTTTATTTTACGTGACGAGAAGTTTTTTCAGGTGGGGCAGATACCAATAACTTTTTGTCACGTAAAGTCATCACACTGCGAGAATTCAGAGCGTAGCCAAGATTAGTACCAACGTGATTGTAAGAAAACTTTGCATATAATATCTGATAAAAATAGCAACACCTTACGTACAAAAGAGGTACCAAAAGCAGATATGTCCCTTTCCAAGATAATTTATAGAGACTCTCCTAATTGCTTTTGTACCAATTGCCACATGAGCGAAAGTTGCCTAAATGCCTATTGACATATTTAACTCTTAACAGCTGGGAGTCAAAGGCTATAAAAAACCCACATGTCGTTGAAGCCTTTCAATATCAAATGTTTCTTACGAAATAGAAAGCGTAAGTACGTAAAATCTTTGGCTATAAGAAAGACAGAGAAGTCATGTTTTGTGCTTCCCTCTGCAGCTTGACAATGATAACGTTCATCCTTCCATTGATGATACTAAAATATTCTGAATGTGGTATTTATTTCATTATATTTACTCCTTCAGCTTTAACTCAATAACATTTTTAATGCTTGAAACGGTTCAAGGAATACACCTAACGTTCCTGGTGGTGAATAAAACAACCGGAAGAAAATCTTTCTCTCTTCTTCCTTGGATTGTGAAAATTCGTTAGACGCTATTTTTTGCCTAGTTCAAGCCCTGTTTTCCCTCCCTTTCTTAACGGGCATTCCCCGTTTCCTGGCTTTGTAATAAAGCACGCTGGATCTCAATCTTAGAGCGATTACATCCAAAAAGCTAGATCTTTTCTTTTACCTCTCCTTTCTTTCCTTCTGTGTTTTTTCTTTCTTTTAATGGTAGAATGCAAGGGACCAGGAGCTTCCCTCTGCACATTTATCTTCAATCTCCTAAGGTCCTTTACTCGACATTAAAGAACGCCCTGGTAGTATTTTACTACAATCTTTAAGCATTAGTTTCAGAAATATTCATTGCAATTGTTCAGAAACGTTACGAAGAGAAAGAGACATTTTATTTCCTAGAATAGTTCTTTCCCTGATGCCTTATCTGTGTTCATAGATTTAACTTGATTCATTAAAAGCACAAAAGAAATAGTGATTCTGTAAAGTGTAAAGGATAGTTTAACTCGACAAATTCATTAACTGAATTCCGTAAAATAGTATATTTTTCTTTGTCCTGTAGAAGTTGGTATTACAGCAATTTACAGAGCGAAACGTATTCACAAAATGTTGGATAACACTGTACCTATTAAAGCAGAGAGTTTGTCTTACAATAAAGAGACGTTTGGATAGTTCTAAACATTTTAGCTACATACAATTTAAATGGACTGCTGGTATCTTATATTCAGGATAGAACCATTTACCTTTTCTTGCTCATTGGACTCTGTAGTGATATTGGTAACTCGAAGCTTAGAGTTATTCTGATTATATGTTTTCGAGAGGTAAATTATAGTGTAAAATATTTTAATAATTCCTTATTTACAGAATTATATCTAACGATAAATCTTGTCCTTACATATTTGAATGGCTTTTAGTCGCCATATAGCGATGCCTTAAAGAAGTGTTGAGACTATTTATAAGGAATACTTGAACATTCTCATAATAACATTTTATACGCTTTATTTAATCATGTGTTGATAAGGTGAAAAATAACAAAGGGTCTTGTAAAATTTGAAGAAATAATACTCCAGTATCAGCAGCACTTGCATTGCTGAAGTGAGTTGAGCCAGAGAACTACTTCGAAGAAATTCATTGTAGGCATAAATTGTTAACACCGTGCCAAAACGGACAAAGTAAAAAGAAAATTCTCTATATACTCAATTCTAACGTTTAGCGCCATTTATTAAACATTAATGAAAAGAGGCCATTTTATAAAATAGATAAAGCCTTTTGTCCTTATACTAATAAAAACTACGGATATTGTGAGTTTTTAATTTCAATATTAATTTTAGAACCTTTACGAAACCTTAGCTTAAGCCAAATACATGATGATATGATCTGTGTAATGAAGATCGTGGGAGGATATGAGAGAACCTCGAGAAAACCCACGTACACAATACAAAGCTCACATGGAATGAGCAGTGATCGAAACGACGGCGATCGAATGCCCTACTATTGAGGCACCGTGGCCCCTCACCGATTTTGTGAGCTTTCGAATGATAGAAATACTACTTATTAACAAAATTATGATATTACCCAACATTTCTCAAGAATTGACTGAGTCCGTTTTGGTAAGAGATCATGGAAATTAAAATACTCATTTTGTGTTAAACATTTCTTTAAACTAATAGTTTTGTTTACTTTTAGAACTAAATGATACCTGTAATTTAAGAAAGAATATGTCTTTCCTTTTCTTGTTTATAACAGAATTCCTCATAATTTTCGCAATCCAATGAAGAGTGAAGTTCAAGAAATAACGCGTTAATATATTTTATTTACTGTTCTGCTATTTTAACATTTTTGTTAGTAGCTTTCAGAACATTTATTTTTAATGTTATTATGAGTGAGAAAATGATGGATTTATTAATTAATTTATCCACACAAGAGGGCAGTTCTTGTGTCTACGTAGTCCAAAATATCCGTGTATAAGTTAATTAATTCGCACTTCAAAAATGTATTATTTTAACTGAGTAAAATTCATGTATCTAAAGTTTAATTGAGTGATATTCATGTATCTTATTTTCAACTGAGATAAATTCATATATCTCACGTTCATCTGAGTAGAACACATGTATCTCACGTTTAACTGTGTGCTAAAAGTTCATCATGGATGTAATGTAAGTGGCTTATGTATTCACTAATTTTTTTGATGACTCGATAACTAGCTTTTTTGCGTTTACATTGATAGCATATATTATGAAAGAATCAATAGTAATATTTAATGTACTCCAATGCTGAAAATGTTCACCAAGTTACTTTGAAGTCAGCGTCAGCGTTGCTTCTAGGAAGGTGTTATGTTGCATCCCTTTAATATAAGATAAGATTCAACTGTCATTGAAGTTTATAACTATCCATTTAATAAAATAAAACAAACATGAGAAAAGTTGTGCCACTTATTTAATATCAATGAGGCATAGCTCTGAATAGTTCAGTAATGGTAACGTAACTTTAATATTGACTCTTTATATTCAGGCAAACTTCATCACCAATAAAATCTCATTAAGTATTTTGTTTCAGAAATCGTGTTAGCATTGCAAATCATTTCTACTCAGTAGTTTCGTTTTCAAAGAAAACTTGGACATTGGATTCTTCAGTTTTCATTTATCTGTAAGTCACTTTCTGGCATTTGAAAATGTCACTTTGACCATTACTAACTTGTTTCTAACTTAACTTACGAACACGAAAACATAAGAAGATACAACCAAAAATAAATACAATAGCATTTCACGCAAGCTGCTAAACGAAAAAGAAACCAATTCTTACTTAGTCTAAATGGTTGGTGAATCGAGATATTATGGATGATCTAAGATAGAATTGGCGCAGTATTCATTGTCTTTTCTTTCTGCAAAAAAGACGGGGGTAAACCTCCACAATCGAAGATGGAAGTGCAGTATCTTGTTTCGACTAGAGCAGATGTTTACCCTTCACGCTTGGAGGGACTCCCTCTGCGGGGAAATTCGTATTGCAGCGTCTGCTGAGCTGGCAATTAGCAGGCAGAGCATCTCATGGGAATATTAGCTCTTCTCCGCCTTCCTGGTTTAGAGGCGCAAATGGACAGGTCAGGAGGTATTGGAGGTGATTGAATACCAGAATCTTTCGAGAGCTTTGGGCCACTTAAGCTGCTTTCAGATTACTTTCATCGCCTTATCTTTTTTCTATCTCACTCGGCCATTGTGATGAGATCTACGGGATCTTCTACCATAATAATACAAACCTCGAAGGAAGTTGGAGAATGTTGGACCTTATAGAAAAACAACAAAATGCTGTAATGAAGGACGCCATCCTGTCATCATAAGGAGTCTTGTGTGTGATTGAATGTTTTATTATTATACTGGTTTTCTCAATACGAGATGTAATAGGTCAATAAAATTATATGTATTTTATATTATGTCTTATTATAATCTGAAATCACTGTGATTCTCAAGGTTATTCACTATTTTCAAGCTCGAAAAGCATTGCATTTGCTATTGCCATTCTTTCAGCATTTGCAATTGAGTTCATATAATCCACACAACTCCCATTGCCTATGTCTAACAGTACACTTAGATTCATAGGAAATGACCGTAAACTAACAATTGAAGCTCGTGTGAGAGCTAAATGTTTGTAAAAATTGGTTTCCTGAGTAATTTCGGGTCGCTAAATAATGTGGTGATAGTCACTCGTTTCGTAAATCCTTGTTTGCCCGCTAAGCTTTGGTGAACTTGTCGCGTTCACCCTGAAACGTGTCCTTTATATATTCTAAATATATGTTCTGTTACTTTTCAAGTGGATATATATCAAAGAAAAACAAAAATTGTTGGCTGCACAGTAACGTTCCAGACAAAAGTGCTTGACATGCACTAGTGGATGAGGCCTATCCCCGAAGAGAGGAGATGGCCTTCTGCTCCCACGCTGACCAGACGGGTTGGGAAAGGAGAGCCGAAGCTCTCACTGTGATCGCCACTATCTTATATATACATATATATATAAGATAGTCATTCTAAGCAAAAAAGTATATGTGAACATATGGCCCATTCCCCCTGGTTTCCGAGATAGGGAGGGGATGCCTGTTCTGCCCATGAAACCTGCTGTTTTCCGGTTAAGTCATATAGCACACCCTGTAGGTGGTGTAAAGATGCAAATCATAACACATCCGAAAGGGAATGAAGTAAGATTTCGACGGTGCACAGATTATTGCCCTAGCGACGGTGCACTGTCACAAGGGCAATCAACACAACTGAGTGGATAGCACACTCTATGCCGAGTGAATGGGTTATGATTTTTGTCCTTACACTATCTACAGGATATGATATATATAATACCATCAACTTCATGCCCGGAGTGACAACTTTATCAAAGCGTAGCGGAAAAACAACGCGTTTCTGAAACGAGCGGCTATCACCAAGCTAATAAGCGACCTGAAATTTGTCTGGAAATCAATTTTCAGAAAATCTAGCTCTCACGACTTCGCTATGTCCCTATTAAGCATTGGACAGAATAGATCGTATTATATAGAATTGAAACTGAAAGGAAACTAATCTAATCTGAATTATTTTATGCATTATTTAAATATTGTTGTTTAAAAGCTATACGAATTGTTTAAAGAGGATTTATTGATGATTACATGTGTTTTGCAAGTTTTTATTACATTTGCGGTAATTAAGTTAGTTCCGGAGTTCATCAAGAGATGGCACAACTATTCGTTATGCAAAATGGACGGTAAATCAAAGACTTTCTACACAAATTTATTGTTTGAAGTGTTCGTTAACGGCACGCAAGTATGATAGATTAATTTGTAATTTACAATTGCCAAGTTTAAGGATGTGTATAGTTTATTTCATTGTGACAAAGTAAAACCGTTATAAGTTATTGTCCGCAAGTAGGTAAAAGTTCATGTTGGGTTTTCTCATGTAAAGATAAATATGAGATTTTAATAATTTCACTTTAGCTTAATAATACTTTAGCTATCTTGGCTTTAATAAACCTCTGAATTAAAAACTGAATTTTTATTTAGTGTTTAACTACATGTTAGGGAGACGTTATTATAAGCGACTAGGTCTGCTGCAAAGCACCGCAGCGCTTTATAATAGGGGATTAGGTGTTAACCTGAGTAGCCTACAATATGTGTAGCAGCTTTAGGGAACGTAAGCTTCCCGTATTAGTTATTGGTAACTACTGGAAACATTCATCTAAGGAATCCACGTCACACTGAAGAGAAGCTAGTCGAGGATCTAAATAGTAATAGACCCTGTGTTGATGCTGAAACGCACAGCAGAAACACTGTTGTAGGACTATCTCGATATATCGACAAGCTTCTTATATACAGATAAAAGGTCCCGTAACAACTTAAGGACTTCCATTGTAAGCAAACAGGATCAATTTATATTTTGATACATCCCTTTTTCTCCTCGCAAATTGGTATACGTATTATGTTTCTTAGTAAAATTTTTCATGATAAGCTTAAAACCGTTGAATAAATATCTAAACTTTACTATCCTTACACTTTTGCGAATGACTAAAAAAATGAGCTGCCCCCTTGTTCTACGTTTTTCATTCTTTATACAAGGTGTGTGTGTGTTATTTTTAAAGATTTATTGGTATATTGTTCATATCATACATTGCAGTAGGATATTTCAAATGGAAGGTGAAATTGCAGAGGTTTCGAAGGTTACCACAACAGATCTCCACGACGTTTATTGTCTCGCGTTGCACAAACTATGCAAATTGTGAGTAAACAAGAGAAGGCTTTGATCGCAGCGGATCTCATGACTTGGTGATCTGTAAGTAGATCACTGGGTCACCTGACGTAAACCTATCCTTTGTTTTCGCTTAGGGATACATTTAAAGGATCCTGTTTGCCTACCACCATTATCAATATCCCTTGATAACGGAAAAGTTGCATCTCCAATGTTTGGGTAGAGTCCAATGGGGCAATCTGGAGTACGTATGGCAGAAATTTGACTACATTGTTTGTTACAGACACAACAGGCTTAATGTCCAATTACAGTGCCAATTTCTGCATCGAACCTGGTAGTTAATGGATGGGTTATACATATTTCTGATACACTTTGGTAGATATAACATATTAATCAAATATAACTATAAACATAAAGCATAATACAATATTTAAAATCATTTAACAGGAACACTATGTACAATTATTTTATATACGAGCCAGAGGAACTTTCGTAAACATACTTTCACATATGACAAATACCGTATATGCTCTTGTAATCTCCATTGTCATGTAGTTTAGAGGTAAATTTTGTAAAGAAAAAAGTGACCCGCATAATGTCCTCACCCAAAAAATCACAACATATGTGCTCTACTTGAAATTATATGATATGGGTATTCGTACGTTTTATTTTGTGTTTTCGTTCCCTTACGTTCTCGTTCAGGGCTCATTCTCATAACAGTCATAAACAATAAAGTTGTATATTGATTTTAAACCACCATCAATTTTGTTATAGTATCGTAATCTTTATTTGATTTCATTCAATTAATTACTGGTATTACATAGGATTTTCGAAGTGCAATTTATATCGAAAATCAATGAGGGAAAAAAATGCGTGACTTTTTGAACGACCCACGTAAAGTCCGCACCCGTCCGAACGAATATTGTACATATCCCCTAAAATAACATCCAACAGGTTGGTAGGGGCTAGGGAGACTGAGCTTTATTGGGATACTTTCATCATTTGTCTATTGTTTTAATGATTTGTAATTGTAGGATTAAGAAGAATACAATTAATTTTGTCTCTAACTTAGGATTAGGAGGGAAATTATGCTGTGAGGGTGAGTAAGGGATGTACTTAGGTGCCCAGAGTAGTTTTTCTATTCGTTGTTATTTCTCTCTTTTTCTTGTGGTCCATTTACTTAATGTGAGTCGATTGATTATGCCATTTGTCTTGTTTTGGTAGGTCAGATCCATGAAAATAAATATATTAGTTGTTAATATTTTTGAGGTTTTTTCTTGAGGTTTACTGTTAATATTTTTAAATGCAACCTAATTTTTGTTAGTAGTTCTTGATATGAGATATTGTGCTTCTTCATGTGATGATTCTTTTCTTTAGGTAGATTTAGTGTAATAAATTGTCCGTTAATTGCTGAGTTGATGTATTTTTCTTCGATGTTTTCTTCCATCAGAGTGATTTTGATTTTGTCGTATAGGTGTGTTTCTTCTGCCTGCCACATTTTTAGTTCCAAAATATTTCAAACTTTCTTAAGGGTTACAGATTCGTTAATGAATTATATAGTTGGTGTCCGTAGGTAACTATTACTGTCGGTAAAAGAAATAAAGTTCGATTATTAGTAAAGTTGATCGGTAAAAGTTTTTTTTTTTAGTTTAATTTGTATTATTCCCAATCAGCTTTGTCGTAATTGATATAAATAAATAAATCACAGCCATATTCAATCCACTAGTGGATGAGGCCTCTCCCCATAGGGAGGAGTTGGTCTACTGCTCCCACGCTGACCAGACGGGTTGGGAGAGGAGAGCCGAAGCTCTCACTGTGACCGCCACTGTCTTTTATTCACAGCAGCTCCCCAATTGTCCTCACGATGCTGGGTCAACACCGAAATTTTTGAGCCCCCACCGGGAATCGAACCCGGGAATATATATTTAATATATTGTTGTTTCTGTACAATTTTAAATTGAATGCTATATATATATCGCCATGATCTGAGGGTAGACTCTTGTTTACTTAAGTGTAAATTAATTTATTGAACGTAGCAGGAGACAGGAGGGATTCTGTCTGAAGTTGTTTCCGATTTGCTTTAGAATCTTGTTGGTCCTATAATTATATTTATATTTATTGAGAATAGAGTAAATATGGAAGTAAGGTTTTGCCATTTTCATCTATCTCTGTATCTCCGAGGATAGAGTGTTGACTGTTGAGGTCAGCCACTATAATAAGACTATTAAATTTTGCCAAATAAATTATAAAAGGTAAGCTGTTTCTTATGTCCGTATTTTTGTGTCGCTATTTTAGTCAAAAACTGCGGACATTACGAGAGCATATATGCATACCTAAATGTGTTCTCTCTGGTAACCGATTGCATAATGTACTTATTCTCCAAGTAAATGTCATGTATACAACTTTCTTTCTAGCTTTGCTACGGTGAAAATTTACTGTTTTAGTGTATGTATTTTATATGAAGACCTAAATCGTTTATTGGCCTTCTCAGTTCATGAGTTTGAAATTTTTAATTTTCTACTGTTTGTGTAAGACTCCAAGAGTGTTTCTTTGTGTGTTAAAAACCTTAAAAATGCATTTAGTATGTTGTATTTTATGTTTGCAATCTCACATATAGAGTACATATGAGAAACATATTTGAATCTAGATCTTACATACGAAACGCGCATTGTCAGTGCTATGCTATTTTTAATTTTTTAATATATCGCATAACATGTGTTTAAAGAAGCATTCTCCACTTTTTTCACGTGATGGGTAAACGTTGTGTTATAGTCAACGTATACACATAACTCTTACAGTAAATCCGATTTCTTTTAAATTCACACAATTCGTTGAATAAGTGAAATTAAAAATATTTTCCGCTTTCTGAATGACATCGATTTGCATTTATTAACGTTCAGCTTATTGATATCACACTACTTCAAAGCTTTATTGAAATCTTGTTAAGATAAAATCTTGTTTTACTGACATCTATTGACAGTATTATTAAACATGAAGACCACAGGAAACGTAGACGTTTTGTCAATTTTTGGCGAAATTGAGATAAGAGTGCCATCTGTCAGCTCTTCGAAGGGGCTTTTTTAAACTAGGTTTGGTGCATGAAAATAGCATGAGTAGTCCGTCTGGAACAAGCAATTATTAATTTGATGTGCAAGTATACTGAATCATAATTTTGAATCGCTTTACTGTAAAGTCAATAAAATGTACAAACCACGTTCTTTTACTGTGGTCTTCATAAGTTGTTCAAGTCTTTGGGAAATAGAAATTTCTGGGAACTTATCGCCTAACATTCATCTCACGAGTAGAGTGGGTTTGCACTAATGTGCCAGATTCACTTTGCTTACGTAAAAGTAACATATATAGATATTTAAAATCCGATGAATCAATCTAGAACAATCCTGAATTAGTAATTAATTACAATAATCTTGCCTAAAATAATTGAAACGAGCTGAAAATGTTTGCCGTCCCCTAGTTAGTGGAAATACCTCATAGTTTGTTCTCTAATATACACTGTAAAAAATAGAACACTTTTTTTACACTTTTTTGAACACCTTTGAGCACTTTCTGGAAACGACTTTAGCTCACTTTCGAACACTTTAATAGTGTCCAAACGTGAACCAAAGTGCTATGAAAGCGTCTCAAAGGTGTTCAAAAGTGTGAAAAACTGTCCAAATGTGTTCCCTTAATAGTGCTACAAAACTGCTCAAAAGTGCATAAAAAGTGCCCTTATTTTAATGTGTACTAAAAGTGCATTTTGGAAACGACTTTTGCCTACTTTGAGGACACTTTATTTACTTTCAAGCACTTTTGGAACATTTTAAAAGCACTTTCTCGACAGTTTCATACATAATATTAGGTGTCATTCAGATATTACATCAGTACATTTTGGTCAATTTAGTCCCCTTCCCCCTTACACTGTAAAAAAAAAAACACTTTCTTACACTTTTAGGGCACTTTCAAAAGCAGGAATGTGTTTCAAAAGTATACCAATTGTGTAATAAAGTGCTGTGAAGTGTTCGAATGTGTTCCATTACAAGTACTACATAAATCGAGCGCATTATTTGAACATAATAAAAGCACTATAATCCTAAGAACATTTTTTTAGCACTTTTTCAGCACTATTAAGGGAGCAGATTTATCTCACATTCTGTACATTTTTTTACACTTTTTCCAAGCTTATTACACCCCAAGAATAGCTCACATTAAATTTTTTATCATTTTTATTTGTGCCTCCTCATTATTTTTTAAACAAAATTAAGGGGCTCAGGTAATTTATATAGTAGTAGTGTGATTTTTATGTTTATGAAGCGTTTTTCTAAATGCACAGTCTTTAAGAAGAGTTTAATATACATTATTTATCTCTTTATCGGGTAGGTTGAAGGTATAGTGTTGAGATGCCAATTTAACATAAACTGTAGGTTCCATTCTTAGAAAGTCTCAAGTTTGCTAAGGTGTTTAATCAAAATTCTACTTTAACGTTAGAACCTATTTTCCAGTTCAATAATTTAACTCTATACAAATATGCATAGGTAAACAAATTAAACTATACATCCTTCCAGTTTTTTAAAACCGTAGTTGCGCCCTAAGCTTGTCTCGTCTGGGGAATGACGTCCCTACATGAATTGAATTGAATTGTATGGCCTCTAGGCATCTAAGGCTCAGGTCAGGATAGGGGAGGGAAAAGTATAGGGGAAGGTGTCGGCCAGAGTCTATGTTGAAGATACCATCCCGGCATTTGCCTGTTGTGACAGGAAACACTTGTCAGGATGGTCGGCCGCTGGGATCGAACCCACTCTGACCTCCCGAATGCTACGCCAACGCTCTATCCCTGAGCTACGGCCGCTCCGTACGTCACTGCATCACTTTTAAGATAAGATTGACTACGAATGAAGCGCACAAGGTGCCAGTTAGGATACCACCCGATATTTACCTTCTGAGACTGTAAAAAAGCCTTTATAAAAATAATCAAAATTGCCGGCACCATGACAAACCGAGCCTTCAAATTCCAATTTGAGGCTTATTGCAGTGATTCCGCCAGACAGACCCTGTGGGGGTATCACCCTCGAAATGCTCGACCCCCCAAACTTTAACATTTTTTCAGTCAAAAATCGATAGAAAATGTGCAAAACTCTAATTATCCCAATTTTGACTTTACACCCCACCCCCAAACTGAAAATCCTTGCGGAATCTCTGTTGTATTGTCGTTGTTAAATATTTTCCTTTTTATTATGTCTGCTCAAATTAAAGTTAAGAAAGTCCGTTCGTTCGTTTCTATACAAAATTACGTTCCTTTCTATACAAAATTGGCTAAATACTCAAATCCTTTGTGTTTATTAAAGAAGAAGAAAAACATACATTTCTTTATCAACGGATTGTTTTTGTTTATCTGAAGTTCTTAAAAGCAACACATTATCTTTTGCACAGGTGTCTGTCGTCTAAATGTTGCCAGGTCTACTGTTTTAGTAGTAGATTCCTTTTCTGCACTGTCTACTAGTGTACTTTAATTTACAATGTAATTTCTGCTGGTTTTCTACAATTTTAACCAAGCAACATTGGATGGTTGCTCGACTTATATCTGACGTAAAACTGCTGAACATAACTAGCCACCAGAGTAACCAGAGTAAAAATGATAGCGTTTAATGCAAGAAGTGTCGAGCTAGTTAGCTCATGACTTCCATATGATTGGAGTGACAGTTGAATAGATACATGTGATTGAATAGGGAGCAACTGTCGCATCCCTAGGGCAAGTCTATGAATACCAAAAGTAGGTGGAATTGCTAAATGACGAGGAGGAGGAGGAGGAGTTATTCGCAACGACGTTAATAACGGTTTGAAGTGATTTTGACTCGAAGAAAGAAGAGGAAATAATAAATTTTTTCTTCAGGATTCTGTGTCGTAGTAAAAAAGGTACGTGGAAACTAACTTTCTATATAACTTAATTATTTTAATTAATATTTTATAAACCCAGTGTAATTATTTTATATAAGAAGATCGTGTGATTAAGTCGGTGTGATAGAAGATGTTTTCATACAAATCAAAATGGCGACAATTTGGAACAATTCATGACACGGCAATATGTCGTAACTTTCATCACAAGTCATTTTATTTTAGCAATGTGTTCAGAACTCATGCAATATTGTATTTCACAAATGCATTTTTGATCAAAGAGACTCACATATAAACCACGCAAGAAGTAAATTAATGAGGCTTAAATTGAAAAATTAAGTGAAAGTAGGCATATAAATAAAATAATGCCTTTTGCTCATAAATCAGTTTGATCCTTTAAAAAAAATCCTTCCCTTATGAAGATTGTGTGTTAATTTCTCGTCTACAGTGCCAATATAGCAGTTTAAGGTAAAAAAAAAAAATGTTCATTTAAAATACAGTTGTTTACGACATATTGCCGTGTCAAGAACGATATGCATTTCCGCAGTTGGACAAAATCGATTGAAACCAATGGTGGCCATTTCCTGTTAGCTACTTCCGGTTAGTAATTTCCATGGTGCTACATGAAAATTTTTGAAAATTAATTTATGGCCTTTAGGCATCTATCTAATGCTCAGATCGGAACAGGATAGAGGATAGTATGTGGGAAATGGTCAGCCCAGGCCTAAGTTGAAGGTACCAGCCCGTCATTTATCTAGTGTGTCTGAAAAATGCCCTGGAGAAACCTCAGTTAGGATGGTCGTCGGTTCTGGGATCAATCCCAAAATCTCCCTAATGCTAAACCAACGCTCTAACAGTGATCCACGGCCGCTCGGTAGTACAGTACTGATATTCATTGTTTTGAATATATTTAATTTAGAAACAGCCAAGTCAATCCAAATGTCTAAAAATTCACTAGGCAGTTGTGAGTCAGTTTCTTAGGATTCGGGAGGTACTGGGTTGAAACCAGCGATCAGGCATCCTGATAGGTTTACCAGGATTTTTCCAGACTTGGGCTGTTCAATTTCTGAATTTCGATATCGAACTTAGAATGAACATCGAAAATCGTTCATATCGAAATATCGTTGGGAATCGAAAATGTTTATATTGAAGATAGTTACAGGTCGAGCATAGTTCATTTCGTAGCGCATTGTTCTACCAATCCAAAGGTCCTAGAAATGACCCCAGTGGCCGCCCATCCTAGCTGAGGTTTTTTCAATCACTTACACCGGGCAATGCCATAGTCACACAAGGCAAATGCCGAGATGTTACCTACAAACTAGGTCTAGCCAATTATCTACTAACTTCCGCTTCCAAACTCGTAATCCGTCCTGAGCCTGATATGCCTGAAGGCCATAAATAAATTTAAACTCAAAATTTAGTAGAATAGTTGGAAATCGAATATCGTTGGGGAAAAATCGTTACGGTAGAAGAAAATCTGCACTGGAAAGGCTGCCTAGGCGTCATGTAACCCCACTCATGACCAGGGGCATAAGAAATATACTCGCGGCGTGGGAAGGAAGCAGGAACGCAGATTTATTTTACGAACTAACTGACCGGCTCCGACGTCATCTTGTTCCAATTTCGCATGTTCGCATTGTAAAAACAAGGGCCAAATTACAGTTTGCAAGAGGACATCGTGGTGTAGTGGTTAAAGCGCTGGCTTGCTGAGTTTTAAAACCGGGTTCGAATCGCGGTGGGTTCATATTTATTATTAATAATTGCTTTCTTGCATTTTTCGTATAGATTATCTTAAATTAGTGACCATGGGATCGTGGAGATTTGGTAAGGT
>JAGDQP010046200.1:0-15377 GCA_022664845.1 Lepisma saccharinum
TACTGCACCAATCAGTACGGTTTCAGCGGCTGTGAGCTAGTTTATCCAATACTTTTCGAACAACACCTCAAACACCTCTCTACAGTTTGTGGTTCCTGAGATTTAATTAGTGGACACGGACAGACGAACGGATTGAGCCGAATAATAAGGTTTCTTTTTCTACAGCTTTGCTATCAAGGGGCCTGAAATGTAATTCGAACAAGTATATGCTCTTGTTTCTAGGTTAAGATCAGAACACACAACATGCCAATAGCTATAATTTACACAAAATTCGTTTAAAGTAATTGTCATGTTGTTATTGTAATATAACACAAGCTACTGATGAATGCCGTAATTTCTGAATGCCGTAGAAACAAAATAAATAGAACTGCCTCCATTAAAAATATAAAACATGCATCGGTCCAATTTTTAACTTCAATAAATGCTTTAATTGCTAATCTCAATTCTAAAATCAGTTACATGATGTTCTTAAAAATCTAGATTTAAATATATACAATAGTTACTGAAATACATGGAGATTTTACAGCTACAGTTTAATAGAAACTTCCATTTCCTCTAAATTGAAAAGAAAAAAAAAGTCTTAAGAATTTGCATTTAGTGCGGATAAAAGGTTGCGTCTTATGTCTCTGAATAGAAGTGAAAACTATGCAAAAGTGATAAAAAGTTAATTAAAATTTTAAAGATGGCAAGAATAAGAAAAAAGGAGTCCTACAAAACAAAATAATATATCGCTAATAGCAACACCTACGATGTAACTAGCTCCATGTCTTACGGAATCTTAAGTTTAGCGCCACAGTAATAAACGTTCGCTATTAGATTGTGTCTTGGGAAGGATCAAACCAGTTTTCATCAGAAACTCCTCTCTGTCGAAGATCCCTTTTCATATTGTTCTCTCAACTAGAATGGAATATATTCCTCACTTTTCCCTTATCCGAACTATATGATCTGCCCATCTAAGCCGTCGTGATTTTTTTATTACTCTTATAATATCAGTCGAATCGTACAACCTGTGGAATTCTTCGTTACGCAGTCTTCTCCATTCTAGAGTCTTATTGCCACTTTACGGCCAGTATATAACTTTCTCAAGACATTATTTTATAATCCTGTACATGCAATTGCTATTCATCTGCCAAGGTCGTACTTCAAGTTTCGCAACCATAAAGTATTACCTCGATTTTGTCAGGTTCGTGTATCCACAGTTCTGGTATATATTTCAAATTCCTATCATTTCTACAATTACTTGATAAAAAGTAGTGGATAGTATCAAGATAGTATCAAGTTAGTATCAAGTGGACTAACAGCTTGATAAACAACGAATTATTTTGAAGGCTTGAAGGGATCTCAAGTTTTCTTGACTCGAGATTTCCACATGAACAAGAACACAGAGAAAATTAGTCTAATATTTAGTGCAAGTAAGTAAAAGTTAATATTGGTTTCTAACTATGCTTTACTGCATATGTGAATGAAGATTACTGTTCAATATGACTCAATTTTCGTTGGATTTATAAATTGTGTGGTAAATATCTGTTACAAGATTTTCAATCATGCTCTGCTAATATTTTACGAAATGTGACACGTGGTGGTTTCTCACGAATATTGTCTTATTGTTCAAACTTGCACTACAGAAAGATTTACGGAGAAAAGCTAAATTTATTGTTCTCATAAATTAGAGTTGAATAAATTAAGAATGTTCTTTTAGAAAATTGTGTATACTTCACATAGTAAACAGACTTACAGTGTAATTTTTTTGTATATATATTTCAGCGGGACAGCTTGACGAATTTGGATACTACAAATTTGATTGGAACGATGTCTATGCTGGTATTTTGGCAGCGCTAATGTCTTTACCTATCCAGTTGCTTCTTATATTAGCTTTTAGGTAACGAAATTTCAGTTTCTAGTTGTTACTAGTTACATTTTTTGTACAATAATTGAGTTTCGTTCTAAAAGAAATTCAGTGTTTATTGTAAGTTATTAACATATTTAAATTATAAATAGATGATTATATATATTTAGAATTCTTACATCTACAAATGAAAATTTGTCACACAAAACTGTTGTAATAGTAATAATAAATGGTGTTTATATAGATTCACAGACAGGATAAAAGAGAAAATCTTCACCTTTTCTATCTCACTGTTTTAAAAAAGTAATGTATATATACAAAAATAAATAAATCACAGCCATATTCAATCCACTAGTGGATGAGGCCTCTCCCCGAAGGGAGGAGTTGGTCTACTGCTCCCACGCTGACCAGACGGGTTGGGACAGGAGAGCCGAAGCTCTCACTGTGATCGCCACTGTCTTTTATTCACAGCAGCTCCCCAATTGTCCTCACGATGCTGGGTCAACACCGAAATTTTTGAGCCCCCACCGGGAATCGAACCCGGGACCGCTCGCACTGAAGTCGAGCGCGCTACCGACTAGGCTACGCAGGAGCTCCATATATATATTCATTTTTTCTTTCAAACTAGAGGAATAAACTCACTATCTATACTGTTCTTAGTGTAAGAAAATTACATATAAAAAGCTATGTAACTCCGACTGAGAAATATAAAAAAATATTCATTAAAAAACTCAAGCTGAATAGCTTCAAATAAAAGCAATAGCAGAATTCCAAACAATGGATTTGTGTAGTAGGTATAAGATCAATCAGATATCCAGTTCCTGAGGAAATGTTGGATCTTTTCTAATGAGTAACTAAATGTCAATTTTTATTTTCAGATGTAGTAGTCCGATAGGAAAAAATATTACAAGCAAGGAAATCAAAGACAAATTGAAATTAACTGTAGTTGAGAGAGAGAAGATCATTTCGGCAGCAAATGAAGGGGATGTGAAGTTTTCTGGTCAGTCTGGGGACTGGAAAAGGGATCCATCATTTAGTGCTCAATCTTATACATTGGATGAGTATCTAGAATTTCATAAGGAGGAGGAAGAAGAAACAGGATTTTGTGCTAAGTTAGCCAAATGTTTAGGATACCGAGGGAACATGGAAAGACAGTTATCAAATATGAGGCGTATGCAACAGAGAAAGAAAGCATCTCAGTCAGGAGGAGATCGTAACCAATCAGTAACTTACAAGACCATCCAACAACTTCAGGGAGTGAAAGTTGCATCTCATGAGAAATTTCTACCTTATTGGTTTAAATATTTTGCTTGGTAAGCTCTTAGAAGTTTGTAATTAATTATTTTCCTAAATATAAAGAATTTAAACAAAGGTATTTAGAATCAAGGATAATCAGGGGAATAAATCGCCAAATTTTTGTAGATTTAAAAATATATTATATTACCTTGGTACACGGACTAAGTTCGAAATTGTTAAGTTGTAAATATACCGTACAATATATGAGTAAATAATAATTTAAATTATTGATATTATGGTGCTAAAAACATCTACATGTCTTTTTGTCGCATAAACTTTTGTGTATCTCATAACCTATTGGTCTTTGTTACAAGAATTATGTACACATGGGAGATAGAGTAGTAAACCTTTTATTTTGAAGCACACGGCAGTTTGTAATCCTCTTGTATCGGTGCATGCATCTTGCGCTAGTAATAGAACAACAACTTTAAAAAAGAAAACTGTGTTACCTACTCTGGTAAATATGTTATCTACTTTGGTAACCCAACTTATCTGTGTCACTACTTACTTAACCTCTACACTTTTGGAAGCACAGGCTAAAAACTTTAATTAACAATTTTCCTGTTACATTAACACTTTTCCTTGTTAATCAAAGCTCTTCAATATTGAACAAAAACAACAACAAAAATGAAACATTTTCCTTAAAGTTCAGACCAATCCTATTTTACTAGATAAAATCAGGAAAACCAGTCTTTGTCAATGGTTTGGCCACAGAATCTGCTACCTGCTCTTCAATAAAAATACGTTGAACTGCTAGTTTCCCTTCAGCAACCTTTTCTGTAATGAAATAGTTTTTAGTTTCTATATGCTTAGTTCTATGATGAAATTTCGGAGTTTCAGCCAATTTCACCGCTGCTTTGTTGTCTACTTGAATTACTGAAACATACTTTAACCGTATACGGTTCCTTGAAGAAGTAACCAGATCACCTCTTTAGCTGTTTCACTTATTCATATAACCTCTGCTTCTGTAGCGAAGGTAGCACTATTACCTGTCTTTAAATAATAACTGAGCCACAAAATTGCATCTGAATTATGAAGCACTACCACACCTGAAGTTAATTTTCCAGTGCTGCTTCATCCTCCAAGGTCCGCATCACTGTAGCATTCCAAGATACTTCTGTTGATGCCTGGATGGAAAATGATACACAGCTAAATTGAATATTAATTGTAGTTATTCTCCAAATTTGACGGTTTCCGTTGAGAACAACTGCCATTAATATTCGAGGTACGTAATTGTGATAATACACTCGTTTTCTGTGCGATAATATGACTCTTTGTTTAAAACTTGAATAGTTCAGAACTTTCCTTGCAAATGCTTCTTAACTTACTTTGAGAGAACCAGCACAATAGCATTCTATTTCATGTCCTAGAAAGTATGGTGCTGGTTTTACGGAAACTTTGTATTCTTCAATAAAACTTTTTGAATCCTTTCTTAGCAGTTGCAACTACAAGCCCGTCGTCAACATATAGTGCCACAAGAAACTTGTTGCCGTTCCGACTTCCTATATACAAGCACGGATCAGCCTCACTCACTTTAAAGTCTAGATACATCGACAAATGACCGAATCGTTTAAGCGTCGTTCGGCTTTGCACACAATCTTGGTACCATCACTGTAACCTTCTGGTTGTTGTATGTATAAGAATATATTTCTTCTTCTATTTCACCATAAAAGAAAGCAGTATAAACACCAAATTGTGTCAGATGCTAGTTTTCACTCGCAGCAACACTGAACAGCGTACGAATCGTGTCTATCTAAGAAACTCTGCTTTGAAGTTTTAACTACAATCAACTCCTAGGTCTTTCATGACTAACCTAGCTTTTTACTTTTCCACACAACCATCTAGTTTTATTTCTGCACGAAAAACCATTTATAAGGGATGGTCTTGGTTTATATTGGTAAGGTAGGCATCTCCTATACACAATTTTCTTTCAACAAAGTCGTTTCACTATCCATCTTTTTCTATTCTGTTGCCTGTGTGCCGTTAATTACCTTTCGTAGGTTTCAGGAAAATTCTTCTCACTGAAAAATTCTTCTGTCTGCATACCACAACCTTGAAAATGTCCTGGTGATTTTTGTTTCGAATGATCTCTGAGGCGTCGACAAAATGAGGATTCAGTATCGATCTCTTCTTCATCGCCGAAGTCCCCATTACTGACAATATTGTAGTCCTGTTTTTTGTTTTCCTCTTCTGTTGAAAGTTCTGAACTCTTTCTCTAATTTCCGTGACTACTTCTATCTTCAAGCTGCGAATTACGAAGCGATAACTCTACTTGCCCTTCACATTCATTAGATCTTTCTTGAAAAGTCACGTGTCTCGAAATGATGAGCCTACGTTCTTATTTTATCTAAATTCTGCAACTTTCGTTACCATTATATCCCACAACACAGTCATCTTTGATTTCTTTCTTACTTTCTTGCTTTCAATATTAGTATTACACTTTAAGTACTCTTAAAAGAAAAAAAACTTTAAGAAAAGACATTTCAAACAATAAAAGCTAACATAATCACTGAAAGGCACCAATACGAGTCCCGCTCACTTCGACGTTCTTGACTAAGGTTTACCATTTTTTTAGTTCCACACTACTACCACGCAAGCTTTGGGATGATATCTTCAATAAAACCCTAACCGCTTACATTTTTATCCCTATCCTTGGGAGAGTGCTCGCCGAGGGACGTAATCCTTCCACCTTGTGAATGTTTAGTCCACTTTTGCGGATAGTTATAAATAACATAAATAAAAGCAAAAGCTAACATATCCACACATATTGCTTTTGACTAAAATTTGTACTAACTTCCCAAACAATGAATTCTTGGGACCCTACATTCTTTCGAGGTCGTGATTGTTTGCTCGACCCTGTTTATAATATCTTGTTTAATGGGTACAATTTATTTTCTACCAGATTTATAAAAGTCATAAACCTGGATCAGGGCAGAACAGAACACCAATCATTATCAAGGAAATAAGAAAAAACGCTTCACAATTGTGCAAGAAAAAGATTACGTGTAAAGTAGCTCTAAATACTACCTTACATTTATCTTATCCTACACGATAGCCACAACAGAGAGGAATTTCTAGAAACTGAATTAAATTTAATCTGATTTGAATAGTATAAAAATCTGAGTGATTTCCTGTGATTTATCACTATTTATTGTTGAGTAGTCTACAGACCTGTTCAGAAAACTCGAACGAGTTCAACGCGTTCTCTCACCACGCGTTCGAAAATCATTTTCGTGACGTTAGTTGATTCAGTTAGCCGTTCGGAAACTTATTCTGAGTTAACATATTTGGCGCACGAAACGAACTTCGTGAACATTTACATGGCTACCTTCCTCATGATAACTTAAACACGTCTAGCATACAGATTTCATTTCTTACTTTGTCTAAATGTATTGCATCTTAACCATAGCTTACTTTTGCAGTAGAGAATAATTGTGGCACAACTAACCTGCATAATGGGTTACCTGAAATCAGTTCACTTGTTTTTAGTTTCTCGTGTTAAAGCTTCTACAAGCTGCGCATACTGTTAATATCGCGATTTACACTACATAGCAATACAGACGGAAATTAAAATTGGTTGCAAAATTCAATATTTAGAGCAGTGGCTCTGAACGTATTTCACTCGGGTCTATCGTATGACCTAGTAACTCGCTCTTGCGCGCGCTAAGCTTGCCTTGTTCCTTTTTCCAAAATAAATATTGAGTAAAATTATTTGAATTACTTTAGCCAGCAAAATCACAGTCTCAGAAGTTTCTCGGCACACTTAATAATTCATGTCGTTTCAACAGCTGTACCGAATAAAGTAAGAACAACTTACAATACAAAATTATCAAGTTAACGAAAGTTACTCTGTGACCAGTGTTGCGACTTTAGCGACTTAGTTGCTAAAACTAGCGATTTTTAATACTCACTTAGCTACTAAAGATTATCACTTTTCTACAGGGTGCATAGGGGTTTAGCTACTTTTGTGCATGCTCTAGCGACAAACACGCCTAAGTTAATATTGGTAAGATAGGGTTTTTAGCGATTTTTAGATTGCAATTTAGCTATTTTTGGCATCACTATATGTGACTATGCATGTTATGACATTCTGTTCCCGTGAATTTAGCTAAACCACAGGTTCTTACAGCACATCATATGGTCTTAGCTTTTGTAAAACCTGAGTACATCTAATTAAGAAAGTGCATGTCTAAACTCTATTAAAACTGAACAGAAAAAGTGTTCTAGTGCTTAGAGCACAAAGTTTCTATGTCCAATTTTTGTCGAAATTCAGTTTTTTCATTATATGTAATGTTCAATACCTACTCTTTTGATTGGTGCTAAGAAAGAACAAAAATTGCTTACAATTAGCCAGTCAGAGTGTACTTGTTCTAATATGGATTTCCCCGTAAGCGCTGAACTTCGTTTTCGCTCCTTTGTAAAATTTGCAATACCTTTGTGCTCTAAGGACGCGAGTTAACCATGTGTTAGTATCGTAATAGAAAACGTATACTCTAAGTCCCTGTGGTCCAGAAGTTAAGTTTTGCATACTTTGGACAAGAATAGGGAAGCATGTGGATTCAAAGCCCGCTACTGGCTATCCTGACTGAGATTTTACTCTTTTTCAGCATCGGCATGTCACCTTAAGAGAGGACCTGGCCGTTACTCCCCCACCTTTGCCTCAAAATTTATTGCCGAGAATGTTCTCTTTCAGACGTGACAGAATTTGTCCAAAGTTAACCGTTCAGCCCGTAAAAGAAACTTGAGAAAAGAAAACTAATACATTATAGCGAAGTACTTTTACACACTACAAATAAGTTTATTACAACCACTGTAATTTGTTATACAGCAGAGCTTCGTTCTTAGGAACAGATTGACGCTAGTTGGAACAGTTTTTTTTCTACAATAAATGCAAACTACTGTAGTTTGGAAAAATCATGCAAATGTTTTGAAGGATGAGGAAACATGTAGTACGTACTTTAGTCAATGTTGACCAAATTAAATTACGAGATTGCAAGAGTTCGTCGTGCACTTATAACCACATAAATCTTTAACGATATAGCAGTTATTTCTGCAAAGGAAGTTACTACACGTTGATAAATAACGTTGTCATTTGAAGGTAACCTCTCCAAGAAAGGAACGTGCTTCATATTTTGAAGATCTGTGCTCACATTTACAACCACACCTTCGATTTTTATCTTTTATGCTTTCAGTATGCATACGAGTCGCTCGCTACCTATTGTTACAATAACGAAGTTATGGAGCTTTCGGAAATAAAAAAAAACTAATTTTACGAAAATAATTTTAATTGTTCGTGCATTTCATGAATTTTGTTGTGTGTTTCCGAATAGATCCTATTTGTTAGAAGCTCTCCTCTTCTTACGAAATTGATTCTTATTAGGTACACCGTAAGATTCCATACAAGCATACTGTTCTATTGACAAATGTAAATAGACTCACTCTAGTGCGTCGAACAATCGCATGGGGTATAAATGTTTTCTATTTTGATTTACTTAAAATGTAAACTTCAAACTGGACCACTATGTGGTACATAACCATCACATTTATATATCATCACACTTCGTTCAATTTCCTTTAGAAAAATATATTCAGTTAATCCTAATGAATCAGTCTTTTTCTGTAGTATTAAAGAAACAATCCTACAGCCATTTAATACAAAAAGAACCTAAGTCAAAATATTGTAATGAGGCCGCGAAGCTAAAGCCTTTGCCTGTCATGTATTAAACCGTATGCTTACCTTCCAGTTGACCTTGCACTTGTGAAATATATATATATATATATGGTGGCATATTGTTGATTCTTATCTTTGTTTCACAGGTTTGCATGTGTCAGCGTAATTCTGGTAACGTCATATTTCGTAATCCTTCACTCGCTGTCCTACAGCTGGGTAGTGAGTATGAGATGGCTCGTCTCCTTTGTGGCGGCGATTCTTCTGCATATCATACTAATTGAACCAGTCAAAGTTATTCTTTTTGTTCTGTATCGCACAATCTTCAAGAAGGTGCAGTAACATATTTAAGAATTTTGTTTCTAATTATATAATTTAAAACTTTTAAAACTATACTTGTGTGATATTTTTTTTTCATATTTATTTAACTTGGAGTTTAGCTTACAATAAATAAGTATTATAATTGTCAATAAAAGAGACAAACAACATAGAATTCGACTTACACAGATAAACAATAGAAAAAAGGTAAAAATACCAATTGTAAGTTAAAACTTTAAAATTCTTTTTGAATTTTCTTGTATTGCCTAGCTCTTTCATTTCTGAAGTAAGTTTATTATATAACCATGTACAGTTTTAATAAACACTATTTTTTAAACTACAAAATATTTGTAGACGGTCCAGTTGAATGATGATTTACGTGAAAGTAAAAAATGAATCTAGTAAAAAGTAAATCTAATTGCACGTTTTCGTGAGTTAATTCCAAAGTATTCCGGGAGTATTCCAAAATTGAGAATAGAATAGAATCTAGCAAAATATAGCGCAAGTAATTCAATTTTGCGAGACTGTATCATGCTATTTGGAGGCACTAGAATAATGTATTTGTATTATTCACCGAGTAAGTATCACAGTATTTTCACTAATCAACTAAAAGCTAAACTAAACTGGATGGCGCGACAGCCCTTTAAGGGCCCTGCCTCTTAGACGGCTGTATTACGCTCAAGTAGAGGGTTACGTGATCAGCGTAACACCTCTTCGTAGTCTGACTTTCAATGACCACAGTCCACTACTTCCGTTATTCAAGTAGCTCCCCAATTGTCCTCACGATGCTGGATCAACACTAAAATTTTGAGCCCCCACCGGGAATCGAACCCGGGACTGCTCACACTGAAGTCGAGTGCGCTACTGACTAGGTCACGCAAGAGGCTCTTGCTAATCAACTATGGTTTATTAAAGTTGTCCAGCATATGCGGTCTATGTTAGTAGCACAGCTCCATCATATTCATAACAAATATTTGCTTCGTGTTATTCATAGTAAGGATTGAAGATGATCAAATTTATAATGCAATTGTAAAACCACAAACATTTATAATTTTCTTCATAGAAATAATGTCTTACAGTAGCATTCACAGGGCTCCATTAAAGATTTTTCTTTATTTATAACAGTAGAATGCTTTAGATGAAAGCAATGGATGTGTTTGTGTTTTGGTTAGAAACGAATAATAAACAGAAATATGTATCTTGTCGAAATAGATTACTCTTTTTGCCTATTTTACTATTAACATCGAGAACAATATTTCGTAAATACGTTATGTTAAACGTTGTGGGTTTTCTTATCTATCAGTTTTCTTCGATTTGTATTATTAAATTTTTCTGGCAACAAGTATGAAGAGTACTTATTCTAAAACGAGATATTTTATACTACTTTGCCATATGTTTTAAGAAGCTATTTTGCATAATATTTTAAATTTTATTAAGATTTTTCTTTACGGCATAAAACTAATAATATTCAGACCTTATTTTTATAATGACAAAATCAGATTTTTGCTGACAAGACTGTGTGTTTACTGTGCCAAAGAGTACAAAGCGCTTACTGTGTTGTCTGACTATTTTAACTGATAAGTCTGTAGAAGACTATACAATAACACTAAACAAGAAACAGACTGAACGTAACAGTTTCGATACCGATTCCTTCTCCAGACTAATCATTTCTCAAACGCAAAGAATTTGGGTCCTACTGAAGTACCTCTATCTGTCCAACCACTCACATTCGTCCTCTTATAAAAATTAACTTTAATCTCTCTTTCTTATTAAAAGTTTACTCTTCCTTCAATTGTCACTTAAACTTAAGTGGCAGGGAAAAAACAACAAATTTTTAATGAGGAAGAGACACTAAAGTTAATTTTAAATTTAAATTTAAGTTACAGGCGGAAGAATAAACTTTCAATAAGGGACTAAAGTGAACTTTTAATGGGAAGAACAATGCGATTGGTAGGACGATCTCCTGAGGTGCTGACCACGGAACAGTTTCTATGTGTTTTAAAAGTGGATGGACTGAAGAAAGTATTGTTACGGTGTCGGAACTGTTACGCTGAGTCCGTTTTGGTTCATTGATAACGTACAGCTTTATCAGCAATAAGTCTGTTTGTGTTCTTTACAGCAGCTACATATTACGTATCTTCTATTTTCAGAACATTTTCATTCAGGATAGATCCCGTTTAACTCTTACTGTAGAAGATCCTGATCTTTATTTTCACACATGTGGCTTGAGAGCAGAAAGATGTGCTGATATGTACGAACCACTTCCTAAAGAGGCAGTCGATGTAAGTATAAGCATCTTGTAACGTGTTTAAATGTTGACAATAACGTTATATTTATGTTGAGGTATTTTGTTTCATTCTATTAAAAAATCATATATCTTATCATTTTTTTATCTAAAAAAATCACCCACTTTTTTATGTTGAAAATTTGGCTCTGATTTTAATTGACATTGACTGCTCGCCCTTCAACATTATTGGAAGACTATCAGTTTAATAAAAGATTCATCCGCAAAGTCAGTGATTGAACTAATTGACCTTCTTATTTGTAAAATTTATCGTTTTTATATTTAAAGAAACTAAGATATCATTTATCGTTTTCAGCAAGCATCTTGCTATGGCAGCTTTAATAAAGTAGATTTTTAGAATTAAAATCACCTTTCCAGAAGCACTAACAAGTAACCTACTCTCAAACCGGAGAAACATTTCATAAACATTTGTGTTTCATTGACAATAGTATGTTCTGTGAAGTATACAACAGGAATGATATTTGCAATGAGGAAACCTTTTGGGGCATTGCATATTAAAGTTTGCCTTCATATAGGATATTGTTAGTCTATAGCATGCTAGTTATGTCTTTATACTGTAATCGTGATTTCACTTCTTTTTTTTTTTAAATATCTTTCAGACTTTTTACAGATACAACAGGACGCAACGATTTGTTAGGAACGTTTTGGCAGAAATGAGTCTGTTTATTCTGTTGATGGTTGTTTTGTTGTACATAGTTGGGTTATTCAGAGATCCATCAGCTTACTTGAATACTAAAAACCTATTACAACTTTACTATGGAAGAAAAGAATACGGGAAAACTTCACTGCATGAAGTAATAACATTGCACGAGTACGTATAATTAGTAAGCCATTTATCTAAGAGTTCGTACTTATCGAAAAATACTTATTGGACATTTGCTTGTTGGATTTAACCTGTAGTTTCTAGACACAATTAGGTTATAAAGTTTATGTTCTTGCAAAATTATCCTGTTCAATAATGTGTGATAGATTAGATAGAATTAGAATGGCATTTGTAATTGTAGTGAATGTCTCTGAGCAAGTAATAAACGTTTTTTTTCCTCTGTTACTCCCCACTTTTTTAAGGAGTTTTACAGTATTTTCACCCAAATTTAGGCACAAACACAGAGTTTTCTATACGGGATGACCATTGGGAAGAAAAATTACAAACACTCTTTTGTTTGTGTCAAAATGTGAGCGTATGTATGGTTACTAATGCAGTCTTACACAGAGTTTGACCACGTATCTATAAGGACCATAACCGTTAAAAAGTTAGTTAAAATAAGCTGATAAGGCTTATAGACTAAATTTTATTTAAAAAGAAGTTGAGCGTAACAGTTTCATTGTTCTGTCAATATTTTCTTCAAACAGTCTGAAGAAGGTGTTGACAGAACACTGAAAATTGATACTCTCTGTGTGTCTTTTTGCAATAACGTGTAGTGGATAAGCCTTGTCAGTGTATTTTAATTCTTAGACATAAAAACAAACAATAATAATACAAGAATTACAAATTTATAGTCCAGTCTACGGTACTTAATACACTTTTTGACGCTATGGACTCTAGAAATTAGATATTACACCTTACTTTTGCTCTCGGACAGATGGATCATATATTTACTTGTTAAAATCATATAATATTGTTACCTGTTACATGAAACTTTTAAATTTTTGCCTCGATTACACTATGGTTGCCACTTGTAATTTGCTTTTGTTACATAAACTAAGTCCAGAACTTCTTTTCTTAAAAAGTAGAGAAATCTGTTTTACTGTATACTTTTTAACATTTTCAGGTTTTCTGAATGATATACACAACACACACTACCCAGTTTTCAGTCGGCGACATAGCCGCTCGTTATCACAAATTCTCTCTATTTTTTTTTTCCATCATTTCTATTATGTGATCAAGTTTTTGCGAAAGGCTGGACCAGCTCTACATAGTGTGCGTGTTTGAATTTATTTATTTATGACTTTAGGCATCTCAGGCTCAGCCCGTGATTGGGTGAGTGGATGTTGGAAGGTAGTAGGCAAGGGCCTATAGTTTGTAGATGCCATCGCGGTATTTGCCTGGTGTGATTGAGGAAAAACCCTGGAAAAGCTAAGTTAGTATGGGTGGTCGCTGGAATCGTTCCCAGGGCAAGTGAAATGCTCGTACACTTGTCTGCATGTCGTATATCTAACATTTTTTTCTACCTTAATTTACCATACATACAATTTCTTTATTTTTTTTCTCTCTCATTTACAAACTCGCTAGAACTATAAAATACTATTTCTAATGGAGACAACCAGTTAGAATCCTAAAATCCATCCTTTAAATTTACTTTGGGCATAACATAAACAGAGTACCTGTCTAGCTATTTTAAAAAAGCAATGCTCATTCATGTTTTCATTATTAATTAATATGTGTGCATGTGAACGCCATGTATATAAGTTTGAATCAATGCTGGACTACATTATTACGTAAAAATTAGAATATCAACACAAATCGTAAAAATCTAACTTACGTTTGGTTAGCTCGTTGAAGTGTCTCACAGTAACAACGTTTTTTCTCATACGCAAGGCTTTTCAACTTACTTGAAGGTGATATTTACATACATATATATCTAAGATAGAACAGAATATAAAATGAAAGTAAGAAAATGATAAAGAAGTACCTACATTTATTACAACGATGTATTTGCAGTATTACTTCGAGACACTACAAGATGCTAACAAAACGTAAGTTTTGAAATATAGTTCAAAACTTCTCGCTCAAAATGTCTGTTTCTAAATATCTGTAATTTACTTACATTTTGAACACGGGAATTATCTTTTAAAAATGTACTTATGTAGTCAAATCCCGATGTTCTTCAGTACATTATATTACAATAAAAACTACGACATTTCGTTTCTGATTAAAAGCTTCCTCGGATAGTGGCTTCGCAAGAGAATACATATTTTTAACTGAATATATGCTAGCTCTCTAATGTTACTATTTTGAAGAACAACTGAAAAATAAAGTTATTTTTCAAAATAGTGAAATTAGATAGGTAGTATATAGGATGTAGTTTAAAATATTTATTTCATTCTCTTGCGTAGCCCTTCTGTGAGGAAGTTTCTGATCAAAATCGAAACTCCATAGTTGTTGGTTTAATATAGTACACTGAATATAATCGAGAGTTAACTACGTAAGTGCATTTGTTTTATTTTTTTTAGTTATTCGTTCTTTTCATTTTTCAGTTTAACAGAAAACGGATTTCTTTTTCTCTTTCTTTGAAAAAATATTGGAGAAGTAGCCTTTTCGAAATGACCGATTTAGTTATAAATAATGAAACTCATTTCTTTTTCTTTTATTGAGATGTTTTAATTTTAATTTCCAGTCAAAGTAATTAGGTTCCAATTACGAAAAATGGATAAACAAAACAATTCAAAGTAAAAATACTTTTTTTTTCGTATAGCAAAATTAATTTAAAGCAACATTTCCAAATTTCGTAATCCTCCCACAAGCCTGCGTTAAGTTTATTATTTAAGTAATATGCAATACTAACATAATATGTGATATGTCAGGATAGATGAAATTAAATTATTTAGATTTCGTTCGAGAAGGCAAATGTGAAAGCCTATTTCCGATATTAAACATATCGAGAAATGCACGTAAGACTTGTCAAAATAAGGGAAATGAAAAGCCTTGTAATAAGTGTATATCATATGTGTGTTTTTTTTTAAATCGGTGTTTTAGTTTATTAATTAGTTACCACATGACACCTAGGGTCTATGTCTGTATACAAGAGATGTTGGTTGTATTTTTTTATTGCGGGATACGGAAAGAATCTATATAAATGGTTAACTCATTAAGACAAGGTTACCAGCCGAGGTCAAGAATGATTAAAAATGTACGTGGAGATCTTCAGGCGGATCCAACTAAAATTGTCGATGTGTGGAAAAGTTATTTCGATAACCTTCTTAATATACACAACGGGGAACAAACA
>JAGDQP010046201.1:0-15377 GCA_022664845.1 Lepisma saccharinum
ACGAACGCCGCCGATGTCTCATAGGTTGCGTCGAATGACCCTCCCAAATAAATCCCCTCTGCAACGTATGATGCCTACACGACTTCACGTGGCACACTTAATTGTGAAGTTGAACATCCGCAAAGTCTTTAAACGTCGTGGACATTACCCAAGTGCGACCCAACGGGGTATGAGAGAAAAGCCGGTGAATCTACGAACGCAGTTTATGCGGGGGAAAGTGGAAGTATGTGGCCACACTAGACGAAGCATGGGTGTATTTATCAGATTGTGACAAAATTCGAGACCTCACCTACATTTCACGCGATGGAAAATCCCGTCACGACTTTATTCGTCAGTGCAAATTACTTTCTTGAAGGGATTCATGGTTGTTGCGGGATACTGCTATCAAGGCAGTCCCTAAATACTGTAAAACCAACTCTACCTTCTTTCAGCAACATATCTAGACCCCAGTTTATACAGACAACCTGACTCCTTTGTATGGAAATACCATCAATCAAGTCTATGTGCATGTGGGTAAGGCTTCATTCCATACGTCTCATTCTACCCGTACCTTTCTGCAAAAGATGGTGCAAAGGACCGGTATCCAGGCTCTCCATTTCACGATATACCGGTGAAGTCACCAAATGCCAGTCCTATGGATTTCTGCAGGTTTAGCCTACTGAAAAGGGCACTTTCATCTCGTGGTGTCACCACTCTCCGTGACCTGTGGAAAACGTGTAAGGAGGAGTGGCAGAGGATTCCACTTCATGTAGTTCGTCGTACTCCTCTATAACGGAACGTACGGTGCAGGGGTATCGCCACGATAGATGGTGATCACATTGAAGCCAACTGATGGAGTTTCGTAAAGTAGGTGCTAGTTCAAAATTGGAAACATTTACGCGAATCGGTCTTCTGTATTGCAGATCGCATTGGTGTGTCAGTAGGAACAGTAACAGTAAATTAACAAGTTGCAACCGAGCCGAAAAACAAAGCAATGTAGAATATCAAAGCATGACGCTACATGAAACGCCAAGACATACAGTGCGAGTGCAAGTTCCTAGTCTTTTTGAGATAAGAAACATGCAAACACGTTAATTCTTTAGTCCAGAACACTTATCATTACCAGATCCATAGCCAAAATAGAATTACTGATTTGAAGACTAAATTGAATTAACATACGAGGACATGGAACAAGAAGTGGAATCGGAGCGACCAGGAACTAAGACAGTTTCACTTGTGTCTGGTGCTTGTACCTTCCCGCCGTCAACTGTTTCTGTCCTAAAAAACGTTCTATAATAAAACTGATAAATTAATTGCTAAAACTAAATCACGGTATGATCGTGACTTCGGAGACTTAAATTTAATGAGATACCGGAAAATAAGAATCTTAAAATTACGTTTAGGAAAAAGATTGCCTTTTACCAGTACTTCAGATCTCACTATAATATCTGGAGGATGTCTAAGATTTAAATACGTAATTCTGAAAGCATAATCTGTTAAAGAAGTCAGCAAGGCTCAGAAATCAGCTGTAATTGTGTACATTGCAAATACCGTGAAAAAGACATTATTAATTTCATTAATAGAAACTTGAAAACTTCACTATATTTATACGTGTAAATTTGTAACTCAGAAAATACAGTATTGTCCCAAGATATTTGTAGCTTAGCTTCTGTGTTTATTTGTCCGTAGCTCCACAGTCTAGTGGTTGGAGCGTTGGACTCATGTCCGCGTGGTCACGGGTTCAAATCCCGGCCGGAGCACCCCACTTTTTTCCGAAATTAAGCATGGTTCGAACTTTCTTGAAAGGAAGTGTTCTAATGTTTTGATGTGAATAGTCACCTCTCGAAGTTTTGGGGCATTCTTTCAGAGATATACTGTATGTATGAAAGTGCCACAAGACACTTCAAAGTTTACTTAAGACGTCAGCTAGATAAGACACCACTCATGTTCTTTCAAGTACTTGAGATCGTTCTTGGAATAAAAAGTTTGTGTAAGTAATCCCTAATTGCTTTGTGCCCTTCGTTCTTAAGTAGTATCTCGCTTTCTCCAATTTTATTTCTTTCTTCTTCTCCCCCTTACATATCCAGTGAATATAGACAATAATTAACGCTCCCTTCATTTCTTCCCTTAACCAATTTTCTTCACTTGTCCCCTCCATCGTCTTTGTTCATCTCACTCCCTCTATAGTCACCCATCAATGCTTGCGTTGCACAGCATGGTGCACGCTTCTTAATTTTACGTTCCCAGAAATAATTACACTCCGTACCCTGTCTGTCTCTAAAACTATGCGACACTGAAACGATACAGAAGAGAGGCGAAAGACAACTTAATTGAAAGAACTAACGCTAATACAAATGAAAGCGAGAGACGAGTTCTCTATATTCTTCTGCATTAAGATATAAAAATCATTCTTGTAGAGTATCTGACGCTTACGAAGAGTTTCCCGGGCTTTATTTCTTATTGAGGATAAACAAATCAGAAATGTCCCGTTGTACTGTAGTATTTATCCATTGCTGAATTAATATTTGAATGAGTTATGAAAATAAAAGAACGTTCCTTTAAAATAGCATTAAAGTTACAGTAGTTCAGAATTCGAAAACACACTGAAAATATTTTGATAATCATATTAGAAAAATTTCGATATTTTTATAATGTCGGAACTTTGATCTGGGAACTCCCTTTTTTCCGACGGCACGTACTATTCATATGCATTCACGGGGAAACTTTTAACCAAATCAATCAAATGGTGTGTGTTGATATGTTTTATAATTGTTTCCATTGTAGAATATTGAATATACTAAATCTGATCTATTTTCAAACCAAAAGCACTTGCAAAAAGAAAAGTCAGCAGTAATTAATAATGAAATTATTATTCTTAAATGCTTCATACCTAAGAATTTTATGTGACGCAATACTTTTATTTGAACCTTATTTTTCTGAAAGAAACTAATCCTTCCAGTGTTCGTGAGTATATAATATACGAGTTTCCTTAATCTAAATATATGTGAAAAGGAAATCCCACTAACTTACCGTAAAAGGGGATAAATTCGACAGTTTTTCAGAGGCTTTTGTCCTGTGGAGCCATGCAGTGGGCGTTACAGAAGTGAAGTTTAGTAGTTACACCAATCAGTATCTTGTGAACATAACTATAGGCCATTCTCATTGGTATGCAATAGGGTTGCCAAAAATGCTATTATGTACATGTCGATATTATCCCTGTTGTAGGGGTAACTTCGACACCCCCTGAAAAACAATCTGTTGTTGATGTTGACACCTCATGGAGTGTACTTCGACAACAGAAAATCGTAGAGGCAAGCGCTATTATGATACTTTAAAAACAAGTGGAGTACCAGGGTTGCTAAAAAACCTTCCTCTACCACAAACGTAAACAGGAGTAAGTAATAAATACAAAACATAAACAAAAGAAAACAAACACTGTCGCAAAGTTCGTTTTCTCTACGCTAGAACAGTTCTAATCATCCGAGCATACTTTGCCCTCGAAGTACGTGTCCGCGGTTCTCTCATCGCAGACACCACAAATACACTTGTCGCAGGTGATGCACTGTACCCAGTCTGGGCCGTGGTAGTACTCATAGTCGAATTTGCAAATGAAGGAGATGTTTTCATCCTCTCCTGTTGTTAATGGCTCCTTTGCTGCCCCGATGTTCCCAGCCGCTGGTCACTGCTGTCTTCTGCAATGTTACGCCCAGGAATCCCCACCTTCTTTCCGCGCTTCCGCTTCCGCCCCTGTTGGTCCTTGGCCTGGGACGTCAGATACACTGCAAGACTTGTATGTATGTCATGTCGAATGGAGATGGGGTCATTGGCAATGGTGTAGCGAACCTTTTATAGAACCTGTTCAGGTTCGAATGGACAAAGGTCACGTACACCAGAAGGCCACTTCTTTTAGGGTATCGACGAGTACCGTTACCTCCTCGTTGGAAAGAACGCGGGGGTGGCCCACCACACTTCCGTCCTTCCATTTGACTCTGACGAGAAGGGTAATTCTTGGCACTCCTGCCTTTCTGGCGGCTGCAGCCATCGACATCCCATCAGCAACAAGTTTGATCGCCTGCTCCATCATCCTGGGGTCGTAGTTATGGTAGGAACGACCTCCCACTGTCTTCTTTTATTCCTAGGCATGGTACTTTCCACTTCACCTTCAAGACAAGATAGTATGACCATTGGAAGCTTGCCTTTGTTTGAAACGCAGCTGCGAATGGAATATCACACTATCCTGTTGAAGTTACCCCTGAAGTCGAAGTTATTTCTTTTTACGGTACCCTTCACCGAATTTGCGAAATCTTGTAAATGTACGCACATGTTGAAAGGCAGGCGACAAACTCCATACAGTAAATGGAATTGAATCTTGTGAAGAAGTATTGCGCACCGCTTGGTTTCCAGATAGCTTCTACTTGTGTTTTGTCTTGGAACCTTGGATATCACTAAAGGATTGCAATTCTTCTAATCACACGTGTGGTCACTAGCGATCAGTATGGAGATACATTGCTCTGTTGAGAACAGTAGAATGAATTGTAGTCGTTGGGATGAACTATTGATATTAGAGTTCCGTATCGTCAGAGGCAACCTACAGATACCTTTATCCGTAAGGAATTCTCCAAATGTAGCAATGGAGCCAGAGAATGTCATTTGTATATTTGCAGAAGATTTTTAGATTAAGCAGTTTGTCCGTTTTTTCTATTCCGAATTTGAAAAGTATACCGCAAAAAAACAGCATTTTGATATGGAGGTATTTTTATCTTAAACGTTAAAACAAGTGTGTCTTTATTAAATTCAACAAAATGCAAATTGTAACACAAATTATTTCACTTAAATAATAATAGTTTTACCTGGCAAATAAAAGTTAAATGTGATTTAGAAGCTTTTATACAGGAAAATATATTTTTTTAGGCGGACTGGTAGAACTTTAATTCTTGTTATGATGTTACGTATTTGAAAAATTAAAATGAAAGTAGGCATCAAAATTGCTTATCTGTATTAGTTGCTAATGGAATGATAATTCTAGAGATATATCACAGAGGTCGCGGAATGGTTGTACCAGTGGCGGCTGGTGGTTGTCTCTACTGGCTGTTGCTTTAAGGCTCGCCGCTAGCAACAAATAGTAGGAGGCACGAAATATTTAGCGAAAAGCTTGGGCTTCATAAAATACATACATAAAATTAAATATTTATATTGGGGCAAGGAAAATTTACGGAAGCTCAGCCTCCCTGGCTGCGGGCCTGGACTCTCACTATGTGTGAAAGAATTCGGTAGCTAATCAGTGGCAATCAATCAACGTAGAGTTAAATTATGTAACGTATACACAAAAGAAGAAGTGACCAGATTATCAAATAAGGAGACATTAGAGAGTCTAGTGTATATGAAGCCAGGAAACGAAGAGAACACTTAATCTCGTAAGTCCACTTCCAGTCTAAGCCAATATAGATCAAATTTTTAGTTCTAACTCAACTTTTTACTCTTGATATCGCTGTATGGCCCCTTTTAATTATTTATTCCTTAATTCTTGCAAAAAAAATTATTATTTCCAGTATTTTCTATTACATGTAGAGTACGGTGTACTCAGGAACTAAAACCTAAATAAAAAACAGGCAGCACTGCGATAAGAAACTTATAACATTCAGTTAAAATTGAAAATTTCGTCCACATTGGACTAGACAAAGTGGACATACGAGTTTAAATATTTGCTCTGTTATCTATTTTTCGACATTAAGCAGTGACTCCAGTATCGTTACGTAGAACTCGAGAGTCGCGCATATGCAATTACACATACACGCCTTTCTCTCTCTCTCTCTCTCTCTCTGTCACACACATACACACACACACACAGAAACTGTGGATAAATTAAGCGAACAAACAGACGACTTTCTGCAGCCTGGGAGGAGATCTTGTCACTTGCGCGCCACAATTGATACCTTCTGGAAGCAATGGAAAATTTAGGAAGGGAGAAATGAGTAGATACATACGGCTTGCTTGGTCCGTGAAGATTCTCAATACCTGTGCTAATTGCTTTTAGAAATGACACTCGAATATCCAACGAAGGGAGAGACTGTGTAGCTGGATAGGCTTTAAAAGAGGTGCGGGCCAATTACAACACTAAGATTAAACTGTGAACTTGTGAAGTACTTTTTTCTCTTTCTAAAAGAAAACTATGGCTTTTTAACACCGAGGGTAGAATATTATTACATTAAAATAAAAATTAAGTAATTTAAGAATGTGGGTGTTGTGCAACGGGGCAACAAAGAGACAGACCAAGCCTGATTTGCACTAGCACAACATTTACTCTTTACAGTGATAAATGCGAATAATATATCTTGATAAATCATCAACTATACGGTAAAGTAAAGGTGCGTTATTTCCTAGAAATCAATTGGTATTAATACGATGGATATTATAAATTAAAATATGATATCATTGGCTGGACAATGTTGCCATTCTAATATAAAGTTTTATTTTATCATCGACCATTACATCGGTATATTGGGTATTTCATATATCCTAGCGATGAAACACATCATGTGTGAAGTACAGAATACAATGATGTATGTTGTTAATAATATACGATGTGAACTTATAAGTTTATACGTTATTCATAGTCTGCAACACTGTATTCTATGCTTGACGATCACTTAATGAACGGGCGTAGTAGGTCTCTTTCAACAAAATAAAATTATAAATTATGTTGACCTGACATTAAGCTATAGATAAAAATCGACCTTTGGTAATATATTTTAATTTCTCTGCGAAATTTATAATTTATCGAAATATATTCAGCAAGATTTACCACCCTAAAAAGTCGGTCTTGGCTCGATATCGAAGATGACATCGACTCATGTTTAAATCAACTTCTTCCTTGCTATGGTCCAAGAATTGTGTGTTTGAACTATTGTATACCTTTTCCGGGAAAACCAGTGTAGAAATATGTTAGATTATTTTGTAGAGGACGCATTGAACATATTTACTAAAGAGTCTTATTTTTTGTTGAACTTGCTATTAACATAAACTACTCATCATTGCTGTCACTTATATTATTATTCTCTTTTCTGTTTCAGCGACAGAAACTTGGGAACGCTTACAACCATCAGGCGCAAGACCTCAACCTAGAGCGGAAAGCGTTGCGCTTGCTGTATCGGAGCTACTTCTTGAAGACACACCAGCACCTTCCGTACGCCCTGTGTGCACACCTTCATCACGTCTGCCGCCAGCAGCGCCAAGTCCATGTAGACGAGCTGTTGTACCACCGTCTTCCTTCTTGACAACAACACCATTTCGTCGAGAAGGTTATGGAGAAGGAAGTAGAATCCGACCCAGAGGCGGAGGATCAGTGGATCGTAATTCGGGCTCTTCCACTCGACATTTTCACTCGAAAGTCTCTCCGTGTGCAACACAAGAGAAGAAGTATGTGTTCAAATATTCCACCAATAACTATGTCGATGGTAGCGATGGTTGTGGTCATCCTGTAGGTGATGTTAGTTATTACGTGAAAAATTGTGGTGGTGGTGACATTGAGGACGATGATGCTGATGATGATGTAATAAGAAGACGGATAACTGGTGGCGCTTCATTTCACCAGCGACCTCAAAATTTCTCCTCACAGCAAAGATACAATCATTACCGACAGAATTCAGGGCAGTTGAGTGCATCTGGGAGCTTCCTTCGCGAAATATCTAAAATATCTCAAATCAATCTCTCCCGATTGAGTCATAATTGTAGTTACAGCGTTTTGAGTAATGACAGTACAGAAAGTCTTTCCAATGCAGCCGGTAGCGATAATTCAGGAACACCAAACAGTCTAAAAATGGTCAAGTCTCAAAGTGCCAACGTAATATCTAAATTACCTGCACCTGGAGGTAGTGGTGTATCCTCAAGACTGGCTCATCAAAAACAGAACCTACCACCTTGTGATTCCGGAGGTGGAGGTCATATGGACAGTGGTGGACGATTTACAAGTTTACCCAGGGAACCCGTGTCTGTGCCAAATTTCGGAACAATTCATTCCACAACGTCCATGGACCTCAATCAAAGTACCTGTGTAGGAGGTGGTTATCGGAAAGCTCCTCCAGTGCTTACACCTGTAGATGTTACACGTTTAGTATATCTTGACACGGACGATGATGATAGTGATGTTGAAGACTCTGGTGTTAAAAGTGGTGAAGATCTCAAATCTCCTATCACACCGTCAGATGCGCCAAGTAGATTTAATCCATTTACCATTCAAGTACAGACCCATTATGGGGGGTGTACTATGAACAACAATGTTCCACACAACAGATTCGGTTCCAGGGACTTTTCCATTCTGCATCAACAGTTCCAGCCAATGCAAAGTCCTCAGGATATGTCTTCGTCCATTCTGCTCTCCAAAGCGTTAGCTTCCGGGAAAAGAAGAAGTGACAGCACTAACTTTAACGAATATGAAAGTCAAAATACTCCTTCGGGTGAAAATGGGTTTAGTAACAGAACCATTCCGAAATCGGCATCAGTTCGATTCCGAACAAATAATCACCGCAATGGACAGCTACTTGATCTGGAAGAAGGGTCGGAAAGTCACGATGAGACAGTGTCAACTTCAGACTACGCCAGTATAGAAACGATGAATTGTATTGCTAATATGAAAGTTAGCCCGGAAAGCTTCTTCGATGAAAGTCCTTACGGATTCTCGAATCCTAATTATCTTGGACCTGATATTCAAACAATTCTAGCCAATAAATCTTGGAGAATGCAAAATTCTAATAAGAAACATCAATTCAGAATTAATCATCACGAAAATTATGCTAAAGTTCTTAATAGTCCTCCGGATAGTGTCCTAGAAGACGCGACAGGCCATAGTACCAGTCAGTTCTTTCAAGATGACTTAGAATTACAGTCAATTCCCGGAAGCAGTGGCGTATCCGAGCGTCCATTATCATGCGTTGAGTCACCAAAGACAGGTCCATCACCTTTTCTGTCTCTTGGACCGCTACCTTCTCCAGCAGAAAGAACCCGAAAACAAAGAGCAAGCAGTGCCAGTCGCGCAGAGTCCATGCAACGTCAGCGTGAACAACTAGAATTCTCGTTCACGGACAATCTCTTTGACGTTCCTTTGTACATGTTTATAGTTGGAGGCAAAGAACAAGGTCAAGTTACCGTGTTCAAAAGACCGATATCCGTCTGGAGACTTGAACTGACCTCAGAGATATTCTAACGACAGCTTGGCCATAAAAGGTGGGTGGCAAAGCTACTATCAGTGTGTAAAAGGAATGCAAGAGGATTCGTACATAGATCCCATTCATTTTTCTCGTTCTTTTCAGAGTATCAAGAGAAACCCCCATCAAGAGCTTTTCAAAGTGAGCTTTAAATAATATATTTAGTGTGTTTTTGTACTTTCTTCCGTAAGTAGAAAACGATTCACTGCCAGTTACCATTCTTCCAAAGGAAAATTAAGAGTGAACATCATACGTACAGGTACAAAACAAGAAATGTCAATAAAGACTAGTTTTGGAACAAAACAAACTCTTGGCAGAAAATTATATCGATGCACATAAAGAGATAATATTTATCATATTTAGTGCTTTTTCCATATTAGAAAATGTATTTCAACCTGAAATATTTTGTTTTCTTTATAATATAGAACAAATATAAAAAATGTACAGTTCCTCACTCACGTAAGTCACTGGTGTTACTTGTTCATGAACTTTTAAATTTCATTTGACCTGGGAAAGGAATGCGAGTAGATTTATGACACATTATCATACAACAGCCAATTAATCATTATAATTCTGGTTTATTTTGTTATTGCTTTAAATGAAGTATTTTCTTTTGATTAAACATCCTGAACAGTCAATCGAAATAAAAGGTTAAGAGATGTTTAAACTATTAATGTGTATTATCATTTACTCCTGTAAGAAAAACAGAAACTTGAGTTTTATTCAGGATATTAATATTGCTTACTTCTTTCAAGAACTCGTGGTTGATGCCTTCTAAAACTTTGGTAAGATATTATACTCAAAATATTCTATGGCACATTAATAACCACAGTGGTAAATTTTAAAACTGGTTGAAAAGAATAACAATTCTCAAATGTGAAATCTTTTAAAATAAATAAATTTGCAGGATAATTATTAAATTTTAGTATTTAAAAGACAATTGAAAATCGAAACTGTTATTTTAATTAAATATTTTTTTCGCAGGATACTCACAGGGAAGGGAGTAATTATCATTTTACGAGAATATTATTATATAACCCACTTAATTGAAAGCAGAAATGTCGCTGTCTGTATATGTTGCAACAGAAACAGTTTCAAATTTAACTTATTAATCTCAGATAATTTAATAGAAATGAAATGTAATATGTTTTGTAATGCTAGTGATGTGTAATTACGACGTTATACGCGTTTAATTAACGTTCAATTTACTGGACAATTTACGTTATTAAATATACAATAGTAATAGCGAAACCAATAACTTGAATTACGTCCAATTGTACTTACAGACCTCATTCAAAAGTGGTTTAGCCTGAACAAAAAACGAATCCATGATAAATATTTGCGTTGCAAAAGTGTTTCTCGTGGGAGTGTATTTTCGCATGTTGGAAAGCTTGTAGAAATATTCCTAAAACACATTTATTGTACACTCTTCAATTTGTGTAAAGTGAAAAGTGAAGACTATTCATGAAATGGTGCCCTGCTTCTTACACCCAAGATATAATTTGTTATTCGTAAATAATCAGATGATAGTATAGATCTGAGAAACAATGAAGAGATTTGAAGGTACTTTGGTACAATGATGAGAATAAGTTCAGTGTTGTCGGTGAAACAAACGCTCATTATAAGGCCATAACATTAGTTTTTTTTTATTTCCATAACATATTAATTCATCTGACTCTACGTCTCTTACCAGATTGTGAATCATTATTAAAATTTACGTATCTGATTTAAAACCATTATGTGAATGAGGAACTATAATTCATTTTGAGTCTAGTAGTTATATTTGTATTTCCATTGCCTTGAAACTAGACTAAACTAAGAATGATACAAGGTGTTTCGAAAATTGACAATACCTTCTCATGACGTAATGGATGACAAATAAATCCGTTAGGATGAGTAAAGCAAAATAATTACCTTTTAGGCCCTGTTAGTGTGTATTTGTTTGTCAAAGGAGAAAATTCAAAAGATTATTAACAAATGTTTCTAAGAAATTATAGAATGAATGAACCACTGAGCTAGAAAAATATACTTTTATTATATATTTATTAAAAGAAAATATTTAATTATAACCCTTGTATTGAGATTCATAGAAGAACTCTTGAAACTTTATCATTTTGCATTACAAGAACAGATTACAGTTGAAAGTTCAAAGCAAATTCTTTTCTCCAGGCGTAATTAGGGAGACTCAAACGAAATTCTGTAACTAAAATGTAGATCTTAATTAAATTGTACAGGGAAATAAACTAAAATGCATTGAATTAAGCAACCGTGAGCTCTTTGTAAGCAATCACATATTTCTTCCCGGAGATGTAGTTTTCTTTACGAGCTTGTAAAAAGAATAAAAGTATTTCATAAAGGTCTCCCATCGTCTGGATATAGAGGGATTATGTTTGAAATTTATTTTGCTATTTATGTTCTAAATATTTGTATCCTCAGGTTGATGTGAAATATATCTACACAAATAATTGCCACTCCATCTTTACTTGTTAAAATGTATGAAAATAAAATGTGACAGCAAGCTCTAAAAATAGATACAATAAAAATGTAATAATATTGTATTATCAACTTATTATATGAAAATATTATACATAATGCTAGATCTTAGAGATCTAGAGAGAGATCAATTATTAATCATACTAGTCTACCAAAGAAAGTAAAATTAGTGAGCCTGTCACATTTAAAGCAACACCTAGTGCTGCTTGCAGTACATTTCGTTCTTTGTGATTATAACAAACGTCCTGTTAATCTAGATGACGAATATTAATGTAAAGAAGGGCATTTTTTTCATACCCACTAGAAGGTGTCCAGATAGGCTATCCATATAATTTTCATTACCACTGAAACTTTTTGTCAAACGTTTATCTTTGAATCTTCCAAGTAAATTGTAAATTAATCTTTGCAAAGAAACAATTATGTACAAAACAAGGTATTTTCTATTGTAATAACATTTTTAATAATTTATTTCACACTTCTCACTACTTAATATTGAGATAATTTTAATTATAAGCTTCTAAAGAAACTAGAATTGTGAGAGGACTTTGCGACTAAATTGTTGCTGCTTTTAGAGGAAAATACTGTAATAATTATAGATAGAATTAGAAAGCAAATTGAAGGTATAAGTAATTTTGTTAGGATGGAAGTAGTCAAGTAGCTTACACTTAAATGTAGTGAGAATATGACGATGAGAAAATATAAACTAAGAATTCGTTTCATAAGAGAGAAATTTAATTTGGAAAATCAAACTCATTATGGTTGAAATATGTACATTTGTAATGAAAATAGAAACGTTTATTAACTATTTGTTACGTAAGTGTTGGGAACACTGAAAGCGTAACATGAATTTCAAAGGTATGGTACACGATAATAATTTCTGGATTCATTTCCCAAGGAGAAAACAAGCGTTGGAAGTTTTGTTTCTTAATACCTTGTAAGTTTAGGCCAATAAGAATAGAATAAAAAGAGTATTGTTTCATCTTTATTTATGTCAGTCAGGAGATAAAATTAAGGTCTATAAATTTACTGGCAATTTGGTGACTTTCCAAGAAACCAACGTTAAATTCCTCGTCCCTTATTACTACTGAGTGAATTTTCATTTGATTACATACATGATTTGTCATGATGCTATTGTATTTTGACAGGTCATTGACGTTTACTGGAAAGCAATTTAGTATTGGTCCTAATGCTCTAGAACGCTTCTATTGTTTTCTTTACTTGAATACATAAACAGTTGAAGGCAATGCATTCCCTGCTATGCTAGTACCAGAAAATGTTTTCTTTTTGTGTTGGTGGTGTTGTTCAAATTGAAATTGATTAGCACAATTTTCTTTCTTTTACATTAAGACAGAATAGTTCTCTTTTGTGATCCTTCAGTGATTCAGTTTCACAGATTAAGATGGATGAAGATAAATGCTAATGTTGTTAAAAGGATAGAAGGTGCTTAAATTAACGGATGAATGATTTTGCTTTTGGGGGAATAAATTAAGAGATGAAGATCGTTTTCACTCGTATATGTAACCTACAACTTAAATGGAGAAACTAAAACCTTCGATGAGAATGGGAAAGAAGTGCTTCTGCAGATTATTTCATCAGTATCGTTTTACATCACTTTCATGATCAATTTGGAAATGCCATGCCAGATCGTTTCTTGTAGGGATTTCTTGCCACAACGCATTCAAATTAAATCGTTGAATGTTTACACATATCTCGGGTAAAGCTAATTTCTTTTGCAAAACTTATCGCTTCATATCATAAAGTTCCCCTTTTTTAGCTTTACAATGTTTTAACAGGACGTTCAAAAATAAATTTAATCCATCATGTAATCGTAACTATTACAACTGACAATACTTTATATTTTTTCGTGAGTTCCTACGAGTTTAACATCACAGTAAAAGTTCTGTCCCTACGTAAACTCATTTTCAGGCCTTCCGAAAATGCATACTCTTGGTTTTGAAATATTGTTAGCTACTATTTGAAATATGTACAGAAATAAATGTAAGAACAATTCACATATTTTAGCATAAATATACCAAATACATTCCATATTCAAGAAACCATATTTACTTGAGTTTATGCTATGCTCTTCGTCAAGGATGGTGATTTCGTCTTCTTGAATTAAACCTTTATAAGGATATTAAAAACTAAAATATAACCAAAAAATCTCTATTTCTCTCTTTAAAAATATCAATTATATGGATAGTCTTCTGGTATTGTGGTACTTTTTTCCTTCCTGTATATAATAAATATGTTATTATTCATTATACAACAAAGTGATTGCAAGTTGAACGCCAAAGAAAAAAAAAGAAAGAAACATATATGCCCTCCAGTTTTTATGTGCCCAAAGGTACAATTGTGGTTTAGATGGTATATATATATATAATTGTATGGTTGTGAACAGTTTAAAACAAAAACAAAAAAATGTATTTTGACATCAAAAATGTATAAATATATAAATAAATAAAAAAAATAATTGTATACATGTAATGGAGAAAGATAAATTTTTTATATTGCTGAATGGTTGAAGCTGTACTTAAAAGAAAGTGTTTTTTTTTTCTTGTATGTATACAAAACAATGCTTCACTTGATGTGAGTTACGAAAATGCGATGACACGAGAAAAAGGTGATGAAAATAAAAACAAAATGGACTATTATTTATTGTTACCACTTGTAGTGCCCACTTGTAAATCTGTTGACAAGAAGAAGAAAACATTGCATAATATTTCGTCTTAAGTTATTTGAGAAACCACGATAAAAGGGAATTAATTCATTATAACGGTAATACATTTTAAGAGATTGTATCATTAAAACCAAAGAACAGTATGTATAGTGTTTAATAAAAGAAAGAAAGTTTTGTAGTGCTAATTCTGGCTTTTTTATTTCTTTTTATTTTATTTTATAACAAACCGCATAATTGTTGTACTTGATTTTGAAATTGTGCGAGTAAAGCTACACGGAATATCTATTCGTCTTAAATTGAATCGTACGTTTGAAGAAGGCAACAAATCCAAAAAGCTGTTTTGTGGGAAATTAACAAAAACTGTATAATATGTTTATTATTTATTGAAAGGAAACAATATTGCTACTGAATATTCAAAACGGTGTTCTGATACTTTCGTACTGCTCAGACAGTTTACAAGTATTGCATTTTTTCCTGTAGAGTTAAAAAAAGTTGGTGGATTTGTTGCCTTCTTCAAACGTATGGAAAAACGTCTGCTCATTTTTGAGTGCTGAGACGTAAGAATGGAAAAATCGACCAGAAAATGAAGAAAAACGCAAGAGAAACCTTCAAATCAATGTTATTTACAAGAAATGTATGCACAATGAACTCGAAAGTTACAAGTAGGGGGCCTAAGTAATAAATTCAATTCCCTCCCCCCGTCTATCCACTGACAGAAATTTCGCCCTACAAATGTGCAAAACTGCTTTTTATTCCGTAACAGTGATAGTAATAGTTGCTATATGTAAACATCTGTTAACAATAGCAGTTAGAAATATCAGTGTATGAAAACGTATCTAAATGCGAGTTAGTTATTCCCGTCTGTGAAAAAGAAGTTTAAAACAATATTTTAGAATAACCTAATTACCTGTGTCATGTTACGTGTGCAGTAGAGATTATGGACAAAGGTAGTTTAGTTCCTACCATAACTGTTGTAAAACTATTCTATGTAATTATCGGAGCTTGGATTTACTGGTGGAAAAGAA
>JAGDQP010046202.1:0-15377 GCA_022664845.1 Lepisma saccharinum
TATTAGATATTTTAATTGTGTAGACATAAAACTGCATTTCTTATCATTTCTATGAAATATACAAATGTGATATTATTTTTCTATTTTTTTTACTAATCGATTCTTTCCTTGTTAGTTCCTTCTCCTACTAATGATCTACATAAGATTCAATAATACCTGGCGACCATGTGATAAATTGTCGGAAAATATAACTTTTTAGAGTTACTTGCCTCTGGTTGTTTTTCACTTGTTACTTTGAAAAGACGTGATTGGTTTTAGTGTTACTTATAAATTTATATGTATAAAAAAAAGATCTTTCGGTAAATTAATTATTAAAAATTATAGACTGAATTCAAAATCTTCTCAAGAAGCCTAGGTAAACACACTCTTTTATGGATTCAATTCTAAAATTTTCCCAATGTTTAGATTCCCGGAACAACTATATTATAGACGGGTTGAAGGATAATTTTTAAAATGTAATCAAGAATGTCTTAGTTAAATAACTTAATAAGAAAAAGTGCAGTTGAAGGAGTCAATGCCAAAACGGATTTTCTCAATTTTGTTCATTTTAAAGCAGGTAAAATATTTTTATAAATCACAAGATTAGTTTGTAAATGTTTCCAGCTATGTTGTAAACACATTTATATTACTCAGAGTGTGCCTTCTGAGTGAGTGATAACGTTCGATGTCTTTAAGGGACGAACTGGTTCGGCCGGGAACATGTAAATTCCTTCCGCCGTCCCTTTTGTTCTGGAAGCGTAACGAAGACCACTTAATTCACTTTTGTTACTACTACTAGCGGTAGGCTATTGTCGGTCTAAGAAAAAAAAACATTTTTTATGAATGACCAACATAAGGTAGTGCAATGCTGAAGTTATGATCGCAGCAGGCCTACTTTACGGCCCTCACAAATCGCAAGAATGAGTCGTGTAAAGTTTAGTGGCAAGTGCACATTGATTTAACGCATTAATATTTTGAGACCTGCTCAGTATCCGAAGGGCAAGTTCTTTTTTGGTGTCCACTACCACGTAGGGTATTCAAGGCCCCTGAAAGGTGTATTTTGGGGTCCACGCGCCACAATGCCAATTACCCTGTCTATACCCGGTGGGAACACAAGTGGTTCGGAGTTCAAATTAATATGTATGTTCGGCCCTTGAGACATCTTCATCCTATGAAAGGCAATTGCAAACTACCATCGGTTCAGCTTGCCCAGGAACCTTCATGTAATAAACCTTATTACCGAAAGTACACCCATCATTATCATTATCTTGTTATTTACAGGAAATTTCAAATTTGTAGAGAATATTTTCCAAACATTTTGAAAACATCGCTAAAGCAATGCTTTAAAAATCAGTCAGTTGATAACAGCAATAGTTTAAAAAAAGTATCTGAGTCATATTCACTATATATCCAAAGAAAAACTCTTTAAAAAGTTCAAGAATACTTTAAAAGGAAATTCCTGATTTATGAAGGGTGTAGCGAGAAAACAAGGAATGTCAGAAAACAGGTTTATTGAGAAAATCAAGCTTTAATTCCTTAATCGCTTGTTTAAACGGCTAACCAAGTAATATTATCTCCTACCGTCATATATGAGTTTTAACCCTTCGCTTTTTGACAATTTTGTAGTTCCAAACTTCCTCAGCAGAATGAGCTATACAGCACAAAATCACTACAGATGGACATTCCCTGTTCTCTCCCAACACCCTTCATGTATGTTTCATATTTTTAAAAGAATGTGGCTACGTGCACGTCCGACGTTCACCGTTGACAGCCCTTAGGTACAACACTTTATTACACTTGGGCAATGGATAATGTGAAGTGACGTTATAAATGGCTTTCGATTCATACTTCACGTCTGCTACGGCGGATGATACAGTGACAATACCTTTCAGACAAGACAATGATATGATGTTTATTTGATATTCATAACAATCAACATATAACGTCAAATTCTTCGCAAGACCTCAAATTCGACTCATTTCTTGCTTTTTAAGAATGTGTAAAAAGAAGGAAGAGATTGACTTATTCAACTGTGGAGGCAAATGTCAACGACAATAAAGGGAGGGGGGTCGAAACGCAATATAGGTGAACTCTTAAAATATTATACACCTACAGTTGCATACATATCGGTACAAAGAACAAGTTCTACTAGAATTTTTTGCCCCATAATGTTTTGAGAATAACCATTAGAGTTTGGTTTAATTCTTTTAACTAAAAAGGAAAAGCTCGTAAAACTTTGGAGCTATGGCATGTGAGAGTGCCAGCAATACCCCTATTCAAATTGACACGCCATTTCCTAATGACGGGCACATGAGCGCTGTCAACGGTGAACGTCGGACGTGCGCGTAGCCACTGCGTTTTTAAAACAATTCTTACACATTCTAGAAAATTAATTTTGTATCTTTATAAAATAATATTCTTATACTTTACAAATATTCTTTGAAGCACTTAGTATGACTATCCTGCTTTAAATTTGACTTTAACAGTGTTTTATTAATATTTACAAATTTAATTGAAATTGACTTTTAATGTATTGCTTCAAAATATTTAGAATATACTGTATTTATGAGGTATGTAGGTAGTATCTTCTAAAAACTCAATTTTTCTTGTGTTTGTAATCTCTAAATATGTTTATTATACATGTACACATGAACAAAAATGAGGAATAGTGTGGACTGCATTCGGAATCGCCAAAACATTCAAACATTTTGAAGTTTAACGACACAAAATTGTGAGGTTCATTCCCCAAAGCTAATGAACATAATTCTAGTTGTCAGTGTCTAGAATATACCTAAAAGACAAATGCCAATGTTTCTGTTCACAGCGTTGCTAGACACTGATAACTAGAATTATATTCATTAACTTTGTGGGATAAACCTCACAATTTAGTGTTGTTAAACTTCACAAGTATATTATACTAATTTGTGCAGTAAGTATAATGACGCGAATACATTATATTTATCTCGTTTTCTATGCGTGCACATGTTTGTGATGACTAGGGTTGCCAGCTTTGGGAAATAGAATTACCGGCACACCTTACTAGCTATGAGGGGTTGCATAAACCACAGGGGATAGAAACAGACCCTAAAAAAGCACAGAAGAGTAGAAGTGCAACTTCTTGTGCAGAAAATAAAAAGACGTAATCGAAAACCAGGATTGGTGAACAATAATTAAAACACCACTTCCCACCGTAAAATATAAATATTGTAACGTAGAATACCTCAACTTGAACAGCTCAAAACTTGACACAACTGATTAATATGATGTATTATCCCATAGAAAATATAATATCAAGTAAACCACAATACCAGCAACTCCAAGAAAATAATTAGAGCCATATACTGCCTGCCTAAAAAAATATTACCAGAAAAATCAATGAAAAATAAGGGGAATACTTAACATAAATTGTGCAGAGGGATAGCAAAGAAATTAATCCCCTTCTTTCTCTCAAACAGGACAAATAAAAAATAAAACATCAAACAGCCCGGGAAAAGGATGAGTGACAAATCTGAACTGGATATTCGGATTCCAGATCGTCTCTGGCAGAGATTATCATAATTCATAAATAAAATGGCAATGTCATGTAGTCAGGTGACATTGTGTAGTTTGTAGCGTACCAGTGGGCTGTTAATTACCTTGTGGAGCCTCTACATTTTGTTGTTTGTGCTGCCTCCGGCTTTTTTTTTCTTTTTTTTTGTGGGGTTGTAGTCAAAGGTAAAATAAACTGGAAATTAAAGTTTAAAATGTAGAAAGGTTGTTTCCTGTATGGTAAAGATAATAAAGCATAGAAAATTTTAGTCTTAAGGATAATCTAAAGCAACGATCTGCAACAAAAGATGGCAGCACTATTTCCATATGTGTCCAATGTATTTTCACTGTTACACGAAATTTCCTTGCTGCTTCTACAAATTCAAGCCTAAAGAGTTCAAACTTTCAGGGAAGAAAGTTCATAGCCAATTTAATAGCATGATCGATGCCGATTTTTAATTTTCTTTTTCGTTCATTGTTGAAAGAGCTTCATTGTTATAGGTTTCGATATTCACAACAGCAATGAAGCGATTTCAACAATGAAGGAAAACGAAAATAAAAAATAGCCGTCGATCATGCTCTTGAATTGGTTATGAACTTTCTTCCCTGAATGCTTGAACTCTCTAGGCTTGAATTTGTAGGAGCAGGAATGAAATTTCGTGTAACTGTGAAAATACATTGGACACATACGGAAATAGTGCTGCCATCTTTTGTTGGAAATCGTTGCTTTAGATTATCCTTAAATTTGAATACCATATGACTTTCCTTTCAGCTGAAAGAACCATATCTTAATCTAAAGTATGGTGGGTGAAACCTAATAAGAAACACCTAAGGTTCCCTAGTGAGAGATAGTATGTGTGTATAATTATCTGAACGAGATCTAAAAGAAAGTTTAGAACTCCATGTATTAATTAGCTGCAGAACCCAAAGAGTTAGATTGTAAGTTTAAATAATTTGTCATGGTTGTGTAATTGCACATCGGTTTTAAATGTTAACGTGTCTAATTCTTAAATTAGAAAAATGTTTACATTCTATGGCAACTTGTAAGCTGCAAATTGTTTTCATTCGGTGTTTCAGTTGATCTATAACATCAAAGTCTATACTTTTCTAATTTTACCACGAGTAATTTGATGAATGTACAAGTATCTTTAATTTGGAACCTTTTCGAAAGTCGCTTAATATCGTACCTTTTTTTTAATTTATTACGTTAAAAAAAACAAATATGTATATCTTATTAAACTTAAGTTGATGTATTTTGTAAATAGAGTAAATAAATAAATGAAATAATGGCAGCAAAATTATGCACAAATTCCTTTCAATCATTCATTTATAAACAGTTAAAAAGAAGAACCCTAGCTTATTTGGATATTTTACTTTCTAGTTCTCGTTGGATCGTTGTGTCTATTTCAAGTCGCTAAGTAATACATGTATTAAACAGTATCCCTCAAATATTGGATGACTTAGCCTTATCTGGGTCCAGTAGTGGATCCAGAGAGAGAGCGCAGGTGACGCGAGCCCCTCCTCAAGGAAAATATTTATTTTTTTGATAACATTGTTGCAGCAATGTACCTCAAAGGAAGCTTCGATTTTTTCAAATCCTATCTATCTAGAAACATCAAATTTTAGAGATAAAGGTTGCGTATTCCATGACAAAACTTAACAATATGAGAGGAAAATATGATAAATTTATACTTAAAAAGTACAAAATATAGTGGGTAAATATCGAAAAGGACCGATATTGTTTATTCCTCATACATACACCCCCTTTCTTGACGATAATCCTCGATCCGCCCCTGTCTGAGTCAGATAAGGTAGGTTCCTATGGTCAATGAATAGGTGTGTGGTTCGAGTGGTCTTGCTTGTCCATGAATGGAATCGTTTCCAATATTTAGTTGGGTTCTCTGTGTTGGTCAGTGATGCTATCAGACCGATATATGGGAGTGTCAACTCCCCAAATTCTCGAGCGCACCCTCAACCTATTTTTTTTTTCTTTACAGTAAAAATCTATCGAAGCCATGGAAACTCCACTTACAACGTCCCAGTTTTGATTTTACACCCCCACCAAACTGAAAATCCTGGCAGAATCTCTGGTGAGACCGATTGTTTACAAGTTTTAATAAATGAACGTAATTTGTTTAATTGTCTACTATGGAAGATGTGAGTCTCCAGTAGTTTTGACATAGGGATGTTGAAGGAGCTACCACGTTTTCTTGTATTCTATTCTAGAAATATTTTTTTTTAATTTTCATTCATTTTCTCATTTGGAGCAACACGGTAAGAAAATAATATGTTGCTTTCCATTCTGATTAATTTGTTCAACATCCAAGTCTTGTGATGTTGAGTAAGACCCTGTGGACCTAGTTGGTAACGACACTGACTTCGGATCGGCAACGGGGAAACGGATCACGGGATTTTGAGTCCCACTGGTGGCTATCTTCACTGAGATTTTCCAGTTTTATCTCAATTTCACCAAGCGAATGCCGGTAAGGTATCTTAACTAAGATCCTGGTTGCTACTTGTTCCATCCCTGTCCTTGGAAGAGGGATCGCCGAAAGGTGTCATCTTTCAGGTGTGACGGAATTAGGACAAATTTCACAGTTAGGGTTGTGTTATATATTGATTCTTATTTTCAAAAATCGAAAAACTAATATTGAGAAAATAGAAAATTGATATGTCAACTACCGATATCGAACGATTTTTCGATTTGTAACGATTTTTCGATGTGAAATATTCGATATATTGTTCAATTTTGATTTGTCAGCAATATCAATTGTGATGTCGGAATTCAGAAATCGCCCAGCCCGATCCCACTTCCTCCCATCAAAAGAAATTAAAAAAGCTGGAGGAATGAAGCAGCAGGAGTGAACAAAAGAATTACGAGTTGGACCCGGCGGGATCGTCGGATATGTGATCAGAGACGGACCAGCCGGGAGGATTCATAGCATCTGGACCTGAGACAACTATCCACGGCCTTGGTATTAGAGTCATTTTACACTGGTAGTCCACAAAAAGAAAAGGAAAATTTGATTTGTAAAAAAGGAAATGAAATCAACTTTTTAATAATATGCGTACTAGCTTTTCTGTTAATAGTACTTAGTACACATTCTGTGAGATTTTTAGTGTAATTTCCTGATTGAAAGCAAGAATTATCGAATATTATTGTCTCCACACTTTGAGGTGTGTAGACGAAAAGGACAAAGCCCTGTCAATGGGGGTAAACTTGTTTGTAAAGAATATTCTGTCATTCATACCATCACCTATTTTCTTCGGCTACGTTTTTGGTAAGTTCCAAAGATCTTGAGATATTGATTATTATATGTAGTTTATATCCTTACTTCAGAATTTCAAGTTATTTTTATATACATTTAGAGATGTACTGTACTTTGAAATAGCTTCTCTTTTATCGTGTTCAAATCAGTAAAGTTGAATTTTTAAGCCACAGGGCAACTTGAGTCCAAGACTTTATGGCTTAATCTGTGATTCTCTGGTATTTTGATTATAATGGTATTGCTTTTGGGCTTCTAAGCTCTCTGGATGTCGAGAATCAGATTGTTTTGAATTCAAGGCTGACACTAGCGGTGATTGATGACTAGTTCAAGGCTGACGTGTTTTATCGTTGGCCTGATTGCTAAAATGATCGATGCCTGTTCGCTGATGTAGCTGGTAGCTGACGTTGTTCTTGGTTGATGGCTGATGTGGTTGTTGACTAATGACTGAAGCTGTTAAAGGCTGATATGGCTAGAAATGATCGTTAGCTGGGGACTAGGATGACTAATGGCTGAAATTGTTGAAGACTAAATTATTTGATGCCTATAAGTGACCGATAGTTGTTGGCTGGAATGGCTGAAATGGCTTAAGTAGTTAATGGCTGATGATTATGATGGTTAATTGAGTGTTGTATTAGGATTATGAGAGTTGCCTGTTTCAAGTTCTTCTGTTTTGTCTTTGGTGTGGGCTCACGGGTAGTATGCTGTATCCTAATTCGTTTTGCGAACCTTAGTCTCTGAAGTGTCTCCCCGAGCAGAAAAGAGATAAATTTCCTGGGAAGAGTGAGTAAGAGAAACAACTCTCTTGAATATTACACTCATACCTCAGCTTTCAGAGGTTTACCTGAAGCCGATTTCATTATTCGCAAGTTTGCTATTTATAATTTCACGAGGTTTCTTGTCGTTTTGCAACAAAGCAGAAAATCACAAGCGGGTGTGCAGGAAATGTAAAGGAGACCAAAAGTGCTTAAGTAAATCATTAATGCATAAAAGATATGCATTATTAATCTATTTTCTCATTAGTACTATTAATATAGGTATGATAAATATGGTCCACTATATTAATAAGATCTAAGTTTTCATAAACCTAGCTTTTTTTTAGTTTCGCAGTGGTTCTGCACCCCTAAATCCCCCCGAATGTTGCGCATTGATTGTACATAGAATATTACGTAGATTATATAGAAATTAATGATCATAAAAATATTGCAATTAGAAGGACACACGAAATCACAAGAGCGGAATATTTACTCTTCTTAAAGCACTCTCTTTTCAGAGCGGAATTTTCAATCGAAAAGAGTGCTTTTTTTTTTAATGAAACACTCTCGCTTTGGATGGAAAATGTGCTCTTTCCAGATGGAATTCAGATGTTTTTGGATGCAACTTATTCTTCAAACTTGAAAGAGCGATTTTTCATGTTTTAGAGTTGTTTATGTTTCATCTTTTTTTTTTAGACTGATCCACAATGCATCATGGATATTACTTAAGTTTGCTCTCCGCCATTTGTTACTTCAAAGGCAGTTATCGTGTTGCGTTTAGTTAAAAAAAAAATGACAACAGAATACCTGAAAACTTTTCTCAGTGACAAAAATATACCAGAAGACGTCAGGATTAAGATATGTTCAAAAAATCTTTGAGCATTGTTTGCAAGTACCTGACGAGGAGAAAGAAACTATTTCAAAGGCGTATTTTCGAAGTTGGACGGCTGGTTGAGAAGTTAAGGCTTTCCGGGATAGCTGGCTGGAAGTTCCGGGTTCAAGTCTCCCTGAGATTAAGCTTTTCACTCATTTTCATTCATATGAATAAATGCCTCCTCCTTTTGAATCTATTTACACATTTCGGCATTGTATTTGCGTCACTTTCGTGTTCAAAATATGAAAACTTGATCTGAATGAACGGAGAGTCACCTAAAATAATATCTACGTTCCCATTGAAATGCACTACCATAGATCCCATTTGTTTTTGTTTTTCGAACGGAAATTTCTCATCTTTTCTCCGATGAAAATGCACTCTTTCCGCTATCAAAAGATGAAATATTCCGCTCAAATCGAGCGGAATTCAGATCTTTAAATTAAGTGTGTATGTTTCTGTACTAATTGAATACCTTTCTTGGCAAACAAAGACGTTAACATATGATTCCCTAGAACTAAACATTACTTATTATGTTGCAATTTCCCGGAACAGTTTCAGTTTGGATAACATATCGTAGTTTCTTGGCTCGTTGGCAGTGACGTCGACCTAAGCTGTGACGTCACTCACTTCTGTTACCATGACAATTGCCGTAAATTTGTCCAAACTTACAATTAGAGAGAACTGTAGTTGATGGATTGCAGATAATTCTCAAAGCAATGCCCTTGAAATTGTTGAAGAATTTGATTTCTAACTTAAACTCGTCGTCGAAGGAGGAAGACGTCACTTCGTACTCTGATGGATACCACCAAATATTTAATGGTATTCAAATATATAGTTCATGTACTATATTCTCAGAATACTTTATTTCTAACGCTATATGAACGTATGAATGCACCAATTGTTTGGACAGAGAGCAACAGAGCTCACCACAAAGCAACAGAGTAGAAGATTACTTATTTTGTCCCGCTTACGCTGGTAAATGATTGGAGATCTGCACACTAAATCAGCCACAGTCTGTACCAAATGAAAACACTGAAACTCTAATGTTCCCGAGCGAGACCTTTCAATTGTTAATCCAAAACCACGTTTGAGTTTAATATTGAGGTTAATATCATAAACAAAACCTCTACGAAATTATTAAAAAAAAAAAAGGAACTAGCGCCGTCTGATACAACATCTCTTCAGAATACCTCTTTACTTTGGTATGTCTGTAACAATAGACTCTTGCCGACTTCTGGCTCTATTCCAGCAGACAAAATTCGTCTCTTCTTTAGTTACGGTGACCATACGTCCCGAATTTTAGTGTTGTATCCCGAAAAATATATTGAAAGCACCATGTTTCATCAAAAAGAACGATATAATTAAATTTTATATGGAATGAAAAGAAAACGTTACATCTCGCTGTAGTTTTCCTGAGCGTTATATTTAATAATTGTGTTTCTATTTCCTACACAATGTGCAACTAGCTTCAGCGAAGATATGAAAATAAATGGAAGGAGACAAAATATCATCACGAATCGGTCGGCCCGGGTTCAAATCCCGCGCAGGACACTGGAGACTTTTCTCACAGTGTTCCCATGCCTGGCGCTCTGAGGTCCACTCAGCCTCCTGTTAGAATTGACTACTAGAGTGTCCTTGGTACTCCTGGGCACCTTGGGAAGGTAAAGGCGGTCGAGCGTCGGATTGATCTCCACACCCCCATGCGCCGGTCACGGCGCGTGCGTATTGCACACGGGATAGCTTTACCTTTTTTACCTTAGGCAGCATGCGCACGCAATACTTGCGGTTTATACTGCAACCTGGCATGCGACGAGAAACGATATCTTTCCAGGCAAAGAGCTCCAGAGAAAGATAACTGAGACAGAACATATTATAATTTAGAGCTCTTGAAACAAACAGTCGTTCCTTTTATGAGAACTGCTTCACTTACTAGGATCTGTAATGTAATTTAAAGCATTGGTGATAAATAATTTAAAAAAATACATTGTGTTCATGGACTTATGCCATTATTATTCTGGCATAAAACGTGAATTGCAAAACACATCATGGCTTTATTTTCAGTGATCAAAGTCCTACTGACTTTAAAGTTTTAAAGTTGATGCTATTTTTTCCCAAGTCGAGGTAACTTTCAATAGAACGCAACTTTTAAGCTATATTTATGGCCTGAATAAATATTTTTTCTTGGGTCGACTTTCAAACTATCCGCAAATGAGGAAGGGAGCCTATTAGATTCCGGTAAGACCTGTCCAGAATTTTGACTCAGAAAATACGTATGTATACTACACTCCTGGTAGTTCATTGGACTTAAATATATTTGTACTTAGCCCAATGGTCGTAGCTCAGATTGTAGAGCGTTGCTTTGCATTCGAGAGGTTCTGGGTTCGATACAAGCGGCCGACCATCCCGACTGAGGTGGGCCAACATCCTTACCCCTATCTTATTCCGGCCTGATGAGCCATACATGCCTGAAGGCCATAAATACAATTTTTATTCAATTCAATTAACGCAATCTAGGCACTCGACTTAGGTGCTTATAAATTCAGAAGTATTGCTTTAACGTTATTCATCAAAGGCTTATTTTAAGTAAACTAACCTAACATTTTCCAACTTAACATTTTTCGACTTACGTGCAAGGAGCAAACCACACTCAAAATTATGTAAATCAACCAGGATTGCTACGTTCAATTATTGTACTTAGAACTAATCATCAGAGTTTGCATGCTGTTTATATCAATGGCTTTTAGTCGATTCAGATTTGATTTAGAAGGTAATATCTACTTGTTATATAGTAGATATATATCTACTTATATCTACTTTATAAGCGCTTACTTGTGAAGAAAAATAAAAAACGCATTCGAACTTGCAGTGCCTACTTACAAAACCATGGTTCTAGAAGTGTAAATTTGGAAATGTTTGTACCTACAGTAAAATACAGAAAGGCGTGAATATCTATATTCTTGTCGTTGAATTTAAGAGAGGGCATTATAACTCCAAAATTTAAAAGGAAACTAGTTAAATAAGTGAAGAGATCCTCTGAAGCAATCCTTTTTCCGGTCAGTAGAACTACGAATGTTATTACAGACGCCATCTACGGGATTGTGACTGAAACTGTAAAAGAAGCCATAGCTCTTGATGCCATCTGTAGAGACAGGTAGAAACTTTGGACCCTCTTGGCTATCACGACGTACAAAATGCACTGCACTCGTATAAGGTATACGTATTTGTCTAAGTAATACCGTATAAAAAAATTTAAATAAAAAAATAGTTTGCTTTACATAGGTCAACTAAGGACAAATTACATATTAGGGACAACTCTACTAAAAATTTATATTTATAGCTTTCATAGGCTCTTACGGATACCGATATCTACGTCATATATTTAACTTAGTTGATACGAGATAGAATGGGATAAGGACCTGCTAAGTTCTTACTGCATAATACTATCCTGACATTCGGCCGTTATGGAAAACGGAAACAAAAGAAACTCAATGAAGATGTCTCAGTGATTCCGCCAGCCCCCCACTGTGGGGGGTGTTTACCCACCAAAATCATGACAACATCCCACCCCAACTTAATTCTTATTGTTGTTGTTGTAAAAATTGATAGAAACCATACAAAATTTTACTTACACCCTCTCAATTTTGATTTTACAACCCCCCCAAACTGAAAATGCTGGCGGATACCCTGATATTATGTCACATAACTTCCCGTTCCAAATTTTTACGAAAACTCAGGATGGACTAGCCGGCCGGGTGACCGAGCAGTCTGCGGCGGCAGGCCATCGGCTCGAAAGTCCCGGGTTCGAGTCCCGGTAGGGGCATGGGTTTGGATTTTAACAGTTAAAGGCGAATCGTGACAGCTAAAGTCCAAATTAGTAGACTGGCCCATATAAAAATTAACAATAACAATCAGGATGGGCTATTTTAAGATCACAACCACCATTATTATGCCATTCAAAAGGTGGCATCTCATGTCTTCGAATAAATGTATTTAAAATATATCATAGTAAGCAGTTATGCTTAGTGCTAAGATTAAATAGTAGTTTTAGTTTAATTCCAGAATCATCTATTATTTCTTTTACAGATAATACTTGTCTCGTTTGGGGCCAAACCTGCAGTGGGAAAGGTAACTGTTGGCTTTATAATGGATTAACATTGCGTTATCTCTTGAATCTATTAGCAGCAGGTAAGCAACGATAGATATGTTTCTTCTAGGTTGTAGCGTCGTCATCTTAAAGCAAAATCTTTTGATTAGTTAAAAAAAAGGACTAAACTTGGTATACATAGTATCTGGCCTAAAAAGTAACATAGTAAAAGTCCTCAAAAATCAAACTTGTGATACGGCCACAGTAGTGGCAACAGACGAATCTAGTGCATAAATTAAAATTTAATTGTCTTGGTAAAAAACTTATTACGGGGATTGACAGCTCACTAATTAAAAACTAAAATTCAATTTAACCCTTTCCCTCGCTAGGAAGAAAGAAACTTATTACACCTGAAGGCTTGTTCCGTCTTGCATCAAGAAAAAAAAATATATATAGAAAAAAATAATGAGTTTTGAAAAGAAAGGGGAAAAAGAGGAAGAAAATTTTTTAATTTGTGATCCTAACCACAAGCGGATATAATGAAGTCATCGCCTAGAAGCCAACGCCAATTTAGTTGAAGAAAAGAAGCAGAAAGGGTAAAGATGAATATTTTTTGAAAACGAAACAAAAAACGAAATTATTATTGTCGACAATGAGACATGACTGTAAGATACTTCAAGTACTTGTGAATATTACGAAGATCTAGGAACATTGTATTGCCAGTAACATTGTTTGATACAGTTTTAGTTAGGGTTGTTGTTTGATTGAGAGAATTAAAGACACTGATTTTGCATAATAAAATGTAATTTGACTAAACTTGTGCTGAAAACTTTCCAAAGGCCTTAGTAAATTACAGAAGGGTAACGAACACGAAAAGAATCATTGAATATAAGTTGGTATTGAAATATGTATAAATATAAACACTGATTTTGCATAATAAAATGTAATTTGTCTGAATTTGCATAGAAAAGCTTCCGAAAGTGTTGATAAATTAGAGAAAGGTAACGAGCACAAAAGAATCATTGAATATAAGTTGATATTGACATATACAAGAACTGACACAGAAACAAGAACCTATTGTACTGAATAAAATGTAATTTGACTAAAGTTGCATAGAAAAGCTCCCGAAAGCGCTGGTAAATTGTACAAATGTTGAATATAAGTTGGTATTGAGATATACAAGATGTAACACAGAAACAAGAACGTATTGTATTGACTAAAATGTAATATTGACGGAAATAGTACTAAAAGCTGCCGAAAGCGTTGGTAAATTACAGAATGATAGCATACACGAGCAAAATTATTGAATATCGTTGAGATATACAGAAAATGAGATAAAAGAACATGTGATTTTACTGAATAAAATACAATTTGACTAAACTCGAACTGAAAACCTTCCGAAAGCGTGGGTAAATTTGAAAAGGTTTGGATGCAGGACGTAAACCTCATGACGAAACGTGAATGTTGTATATACTGGTTTTGAAGCTAAAAAATGTACTTATTATGGTTTTGCCTTTGATTTTTAAAAAGTTGCCATTTTATAACTAATATGGCCGACATAAAATCTACTTTGCTCATCGTTTGAGCTACAGAACTGAAATTTTATATGAACACGTATTGCCATTATTAGATTGAAGAAATTTAAGAAAAGTTTTTATAAGTCGCCATTTAAAACAAATATGGCCGTGGAAATGACGTTTTGATAGAATACAGAGCCTAAACGACTAGACCTAGAAACTTGAAACATGATAAAGGCGTTGACTAATGCAAAAGTATTACAAACATATTAGAAAATTGTACAAAAGTAGCCATCTTTAAAACAAATATGGCCGCCGAAATGATGATTTGATAGAATACAGAGCCTAACCGGCTAGAACTAGAAACTTGAAACTTCGTAGAAACGTTGATTACTGCAAGAGAATTGCAAACATATGAGAAAACATTTTATAAGTCACCATCTTTAAACAAATATGGCCGCCGAAATGATGTGTTGAAGGGATACACAGCCTAAACGACTAGAACTAAAAATTTGAAACTTGGTAGAAACATTGACTACTGGAAAAGAATTACAGACATACGAGAAAATTGTACAAAAGTCGCCATCTTTAAACAGATATGGCCGCCGAAATTATTTTTTTAAGGAATACGCAGCCTAAACGGCTAAGTATAGAAACTTCAAACTTGGTAGAAACGTTGATCAGTACAAAGGAATTACGAAAATGTAAGAAGTTTTTGGAAAAGTCGCCATCTTTAAATAAATATGGCCGCCTAAAAACCATTTTGTATACCATTTAAGCTAACGAGCTGAAATTTTATATATATATATACGTACGTTATGGGTAATAGATTAAGAAAATATAACAAAAGTTCTGAAAAATAGCCATTAGTTGTGCTAGATAAAATATTTATTGGACCTATCTAAGGATGGATATTGCTGTGAACGCGCATGACTTAAAGAAATACGTTATTCATGGAACATTTTTGGTATTTGAGTTGTGCAAATGTGCTTTAAAACAATTGTCTTTTTTATATCTTATTGAACAAACTGATAATGAGACAGCACATTGTGATTAGTGAACAAATTCTATAAAGATGGTCAACAAAAGGACTCGAACCTATGTGCTGATGAAACTGTACATAGGGGTAGTTTGTGAATGTTGTACTAAAAAGTTAGTCGTGATTGCATAATAAGCAGTATAGACCATTGGAAATTGATATTGCCATTAACATGTATAGCATGCTATAATTATACTCCTATGGACACAGCTCAGCACAACTGCATTGACATTTGTAAGGAATCTAAAGGAGAAATTGTGTAGGGAAACTTTACTGTACTTGTAAGGACATTTATGAAACATTTTTAGAGATGCATTCCGATAATATCATTACAT
>JAGDQP010046203.1:619-15377 GCA_022664845.1 Lepisma saccharinum
TTTAAGTTGGAAAAGGGGTAAGGCAAGGAGATTCAATTTCTCCAGAAATCTTTTGTGCGGTCCTGGAGAGAGTGTTCCAAAATTTATACTGGGATGAAGTTGGCGAATATCTTTATCACCTACGGTTCGCTGATGATATAATCCTGTTTGTTTCTAGAGCAGAAGAGCTACAAACCAGAATGGAAGAACTGAGTAATGAGTTCGAAAATATGCCTTAATATGAATTTAAGTAAAACAAAGGTCATATACAATCAACATGATGCAAACAAGGAAATAAAGATTAGCAGAGAGACAATATACATAGTTGATGAGTATGTTTACCTAGGCCAGCTCAAAACATCGAATGGCAAGTTGACTGATGAAATAAATAGAAAATGTAAAATGGCGTGGAGTTCGTTTGGAAGACTACACTTTATTTTCAAAAGCAAACTACCAAGCCTAAAGTTTATAATCAATGTGTCTTACCTGTGATGATGTACAGTTGTGAAATTTGGACATTGAATGCGCAAACGACTCAAAGATTGAGAGTCACACAAAGAGCAATGGAGAGATGCATGCTAGGAATAACCAGGAGGGACATGAAGACAAATTAATGGATTCGCGCACAAGCAAATGTAGAGGATGTAATCAGGACTGCGACGAAGGTGAAGTGGAGATGGGCCGGTCACATAGCTAGACGAACAGATGAAAGGTGGACGACAAATGTACTACATTGGATGGGACCGAGACGACGTCCAAATGTAAGATGGGTAGATGAAATCAAGCGTTTTTCAGGAGCTACATGGATGAGGATAGTAGCAGACCGAGATATGTGGAAAGGAAAGGGGAGGCCTTCAACCAGCAGTGGATGGAAAACGGCTGAATATGATGATAATGATGACCATCAGTGTTGAAAGAAACAAAGTAGTATTACTGCTAGTATCTGTACAAACACTATATTTGTAATGGTAATAATAGTACCAAAAGTAGTAATGTCTGCCTGCGTGAAATATTAATTTCTTTTCTGTACTCTATATCTAGTCGTGTTCGGCATTTCAATAATATTCGATGATTTCAAATGTTCGAATTTACAATAGGATATTATTCAAATAATATTCTTATAACCTTGGTAGCACAGCTATTAACAATAGAGATGAAGGTCTTTATGTTTTGTCTTTTATATAAATTCTTGCATAAAGTTCATTCATTTTTCGGTTACTATGCCAGAAGCTTCTCAGTTACTATGACCTCAGCTATAACATATTTTTGGTATATTATCAACAATACGAGCATAATTCATAAGCCCTTGCCCGTTCCACAATAAAAACCAGTACAAATGCATTTATTTAACAAATGGGTTTTGTCCATATCAGACCGAGTTTATTACACGAGAACAATAAGATTTAGGATTAGAAAGGAATGTACTCTAACCCTACTCAAACTACCATCACAGTATTTGTTTAGTGACCGAAACAGACCAAGGAAATCCTCAGTCTGGAAGGCTGTATCGGGAATCGAATCCAGTCCTTCAAATTACAAGACGAGAATGCTACTGACTGCTGGTGCTGCTACTGACTGCTGATTTGTTGAAACTCTGAACAAAATCCTTTACTTTTCACTTACACAATTTTCTATAAACTTTTTCTTGTAGTCTTCCTCAACATGTAGGTACATATCGTATCGCACTAGAAGTTATCAGAATGTCTTTTCACTTTCACAGGAAGCCCATTCAGAAACGTAATGGTGCAAGAACAGTGCGTTGATTTTATATCATGGTGAAGTGTGAAACGACGAGACTGTTTGATAAATGAATGAATACAACACAGTAAATCAGTGTAATGAGAAACAAGTAACCCGTTCGTTCATTGTCTTGGGCGTTTTCCCTCCTGGAGCTAAAGTGCAGACTTGCTACACTGTAAATTCATTCATAACGTCATGACAATAAATTATCTTGATTTGATCCTGAATCTTCCATGCTTCCGTTGCTTTCTTGACGTTTAGACGTCTAATTCAACCACCTCGCGGGGTACGAATGCTGTCTTTGGAGAAGCAGTAGGGATGCAGTGTATGTTTGGGGATGTCCAACACCGCCATCCTGATTGTTGCCTATTATTCAAGGCAAAATATTAAGATTAAACATTTTCTAGTTTTTAATAGCTGGGAAAATTATAAAATCCTCCTGAAAATTTCTCTAGAACTAAGGATAAAAATCGGAAATAGCCAACATACTCCTATGGAAATTTAACTGCATTCTTCTGTTGTTGACATCTGCACACCGAACTGTTTCTCTGACAGAAACGTTAGCTCAAAATTTTACAGAGTATGGTAAACAATTTACTTCAGTTCTCCAATCTCCCATTGCCTGAATTAATTCACCTGCTTGAGTCCAATTTGCAAGTGAGTGCAACTTCTTTGAAGCAAAGAAATAAAAGATGATGTACTTACCCGAAGACTTGTTTTTGGTGGGACGTTGATAACTAAATTGTTTATACTTTGGGGATGAACTTTCCCTTTCTTTTGGTTTTTCATTTTCTGTTTAACATTTCCGTCTACTTTAAATTCAGCATATATATTTGGATCTCTGGTGAACTCACACGGGATCCATACTTTAAATGCTAGTGAATTTGTCCCAATTTTCAGACATCTCCCAGATCTCCATCCGTATTCTTCATTCACGTAAACCTATTTGAAAAGATAAATATAAAACATTCTGAAGTACTAGAAGTAAATGATCACATTTTACAAAACTTTAGTGATGATATTTGACTGAATGATTACTTAAAATCCGTAAGTGCATATATCATTAGAAAGTAGCAGCTACATGTTTTGGCGCCCGAACAGGGACACCATCTCCGTCCAAGAAAATTAAACAGACATCCTGCGTCCACATTCAAAGTTCGACAAAGAGTAACAAACGGCCTATTTATCTCAGCTATATAAAATTGGTACCAATAGAACCTTTCAGTTTTGTTCTTGTACTTCACATGTAGTAAGGATCTTCGCTAGGGTCTATATAAGAAAAAATAGTGTCATCAATAGGAGTCTAGAACGTTTTGGATTTTCACGATAACCAGTCTGTTATAATGTGGAACGGTAAACACGAGCGCATTTAGGAGCTATAGACTGAAAAGAAAACTGCAATAACGGACAATTTCTGACACTGAAATGGGAAAACGGTTAATGCGGTGTGTTTAGTAAGTATTAGTTTTTCCTGCTCGGAAGCTCAGTTCTTTTGTGACTAATTAATATTCGAGCATTCATGGACACGCCCTATTTCTCTGCATGGACTAGAAGACTCAACTGTTGACGTAACGATATTGTGCTAAAAATCACGATAATGCTACACCGATTTATCCTTGCAGTCGGACAGCTGACTGAAAATTAAATGCAGGAAAAGTTTTGAATGTAGAACGGAAAATGCTCCTTTCTGCGTGATTCAGTTTTCTCCTATGGGAGGAGGAGATATTTTTATTACAATACGTTTTCTGTGTTGCTGATGTAAATTCATGTATTAAATTGGCTCCCAAATTGATGTATCTAGTAACTGAGCTGTAGTTTTTGTCGTAGTGTACACTTACCTTGTTTCGTAGCCGCCTCACTTCTAGACCTTTCAGTACTTTAAGTTATCCCTCCCACCCTCGTTCAATGAGAAAAAAACATCTTCAGCAATTTGTACCGTGGGGTAGTGAGAAAAACGTCGGATCTGTATGTCAATGGCGCCTGGTTCGATTCTCGCCCAGCTCAAAATGTTGTAAGATTTTTTAAAAAGAACATTTCATTTTCCTTGTTTCAGCATTTAAAATGTGCTCTACTTTTTCTACCTCGCAGACATTTAGTGAAAAAGGTAAGAAAAGTCACGATAGTTTTTGTACGCAATGAAAACATACAGGAAGCTCTAAGCCTGGGATTTACATGCTTGCTTGCGATTTCTAAGCGCAGCCAAAAGAAATAATTAAACACTTGCTTCGATTGGCTACTGAGGCACTTGATTCGGAAGCGAAGAACGCTTCTCGTGCGTACATAAAAATACAGCCTAACACGAAAAACAGTTGAGAGCTTACTAACATGATACGAACGTGAAAAAATAGTCCTCTAATAGTAATCTTAATTTTTATTTATTTGGCAGAACTGTATGTATGATGTCATAAGTATAGTGATAGCTGGTGGTTCCAATATGATTAAGTGTTTTCGTTTTGTAACATTGAATACTTAACTGTTTTGTTAATGATTCCTGGTCCGTCTTCATCCGAAGGATTGTGGAACCACTGCGCATATTGAATATGGAGGTCAAGTTTATGCATTATCCATTCCCCCCATACGAAATTATGGGGTTTCAACTTTAGCTTGTAGCTGAAATAAACACAGAATATGTAAGTTATGAAATTTTATATAGATAAAATAAATGGAGGAACAGTTGCATATATCGCGATCTACGTAACGATACTGGAGTAATCGTATAGTGTCGAAACGTAGATGGGAGAGTGGACCATCCACTTCCTGTCCAATATGTAGATCAAATTTTCAGTTCTCATTCGTTTTTCTTACACTTGCTAACGTTGTGCGGCCCGATTTTTATTTACGTCTTAGCGCTGCTTTCCTTGAAAGTTTGCGTTACTTGCGATAAGAGTGAGTAGCCATTTGAAACACGTGTTTTATTACGTGGTCTACGTGTAGCAATGTTTCAATTGGCTATTCACCCAAATCGCAAGCAACACAAACGTGATTGAAAATCAGCCTTCAGTTCTTGAGTTACACACGTATTTGACTGTGTATATAATAATACATTCTGTAAATAATATTTAATTTTTGCAAGAATAAAGCAAGCTTTCCTTGCAGGCGTTCGCCGCGTGCTTTACTTGCGATTTCTATCAGTAGCCAATACAAACTCGTGTTACACGTATAAAACGCACTTAAACACGTGTTCCAATTGGCAACTCATCCAAAACCAAAAGCAACACACGCTTGCATGAAAAACCACCCCTAGGGATGATTTTAATGAAAGCTTGTGTTTCATGCGAATAGGGTGAGTAGCCAATTGAAACACTTGTTTTAAGGTCCCCTATTACGTGTTTTACGTGAAACACGTATTCCAATTGGCTATTTACTTAAATCACAAGCAGCGCAAGCTTTCATGAAAATCAGCACTAAGGCATAAATAAAACCGCATAGCGAAAACAAGCGGAGAAACTGAGTGAGAACTGAAAGTATGGTTCTTATAGATTTAGACTGAAAGTGGGCAATCAAGACTAACTGTAACTGCGGTTCCTTGGCTTCATGTATGCATTAAAATTTTATAATGACACCGATAAGTCCAGTGATGCTTTTAGATAGAGATCAATGGTCGCACAAAACGTTTTAATTCCGTGTTAACTTCATCCACAAGTTAATCTACGAATCATAGGTTGCATTCGAAGCAATAAGCTGCTCTGTGAACAGAAGTCTATAGAACTAACTCTCAGATTCTCAGGTTCTCAGATTCAGGTTTTGCAATTTTGGTCTATCATTTAATTCTAATATCTTGGTTGAGTCAATGACGTCACGTCTGACAACCTATAGTTAGTTGTATTAACCTTTGCTCACAGAGCAACTCATTACATCGAATGCAGCTTTAGATAAAATAATTATAGATAGCACATGGATGTAAATAAGTACGGATAGACTGCTACTGAGGCCAGCAGACGTCATACACCTGACACTTGTAATCGATTAAAATAACAACTGAACTTCACGTCTCGTACAACTAATTGGCATATGACAAGAATGTAAATACGGTAAACGTATTGACTGGTCCAATACGATTAAGCTGTGTCAACTGACGCCGGTTTTCGATTAATCTTGCCTGGTGAATTGGGATTTACTTGCGTTTTATTGGTTGGCCTATGCCTGGGTGTGTGGAAGCAAAGAATGGATGATGATCTAGCTAAGGAAGAGAGGAGGAAGATTGGAATATTTTAAATGCGGATTTATACGCCTAGGCGCCCTAGGCCCATGACTCACAGCGCCCCCCCGCCCCTCCGCTTTCACTACTCCGTTCTTTTTCCCTTCCTAAAGTCATTTCCTCCTCCGTATTCTAGCCATTAATAGTAATAACGAGATAATTATTTAACTCTGATAATGTGGTTATTTACACAATACGGTTCAATAATATAATAAAATAATGGCGTTAAATACAATGAGCAATTTTAATTAAATTATTGTATTCTACCTGTGGAATATTAATAGGAAATATTTTAAAATTAATAATTACCATACAAAATTTTAAAGTTTTCTAAATACATTTTCAAATTTTAAAAAATCTGAAAATTAACAATTACAATACAAAACACTAAAATTTTCTAAATACATTTCCTCGTTATTTAATATTTTTTTATTCATCCTCTTTATGTAGGAAAAGAGAAATGTATGTTTAGAGAACTGAACCCTGCAATGCACCGGTATCTATCAGTCAGTATATCGGTCCACACGCCAATACGTCGCACCTAAAAACAAGTAATTTCAAAGTTACAAAATCCCTAGGAATGGACAAAAGCGACACTAGAAACTCGTTCGCTGCGCTGAATACGCTCTTTGAATTTTAAACACCATTCCGGGAATATTCATCTCCTGAAGATATAAAATCAAGTTAGGGAGAAAATTTAGGCTTCTTTCTTCTGCCATAAAGACAGGTTAATCAGAATTTTTTTAATTTTTAAGGTCTTTTAATCCATCTTTGGATCAGATCAGGATATGGTATGAGATTATAGCGTCCGTGTCTTAATTAAGGTACTATCCTGACGTTCGTCTGATGAAACTGAAGGAAACTCTGGAAAACGTCATTAAAGTTGATGGGCAGCAGGATTCGAACGAAGGGCACCTACCCTATTGCGAACTCGAAACGACAGGTTAGGAAAAGACATTTTAGTTTTCCTCATATGCAAAAATTAGTGTAAATTACTCCTTCATGCGTAGAGTGGTTAACACAAAGTACCTCTTGCCCATTAACAGGGGTATAGATGACAGCGACGCCCTATGTGACTTTGACTAATATGATTATTGGTGTGTACAAAGGCAAAAAGCAGGAATAAATAATGATCCTAATATAAACACTAATATTTGTTTTACTATTACTAATGTAAATTAACCTAACTTGATATTACCTGAAGTGAGCTATTTGCGAGGGGTCATGCGGTTTAAAAGTGATGGTGTTTGGCGCTCTTCCTTAATGTTTCTTGCTAAAAATATTTTCGTCTCAATTTAAAATAGCAAATTCTAATTTTTCCATATAGAGTGCACCCCTAGGTCCGGGGCTACCGGTAAATCCGGCTCTGAATATTGTATTGTACGGAACATGATGTTCAGTCGTTTTTTTAATCAATTACACCTGGCGGGTATTCATGGATTGTGCTAGCTTCAATTTCGGTTCGCTAGAAGTAGATCCGTTTTCCGTATTTAGATCCATGGGCATGGAAAAGTTTGCATATTGTTTGCAACTATCATGAAAATTATCTAGTGAATAAAGTAAGCACAAGTAGAAAGATTATGTTTGTTCTGTAAACCGAAATTACTATTTGTACTGAAACCGAAATTATTTTAGCCTCGATGCTTAGGAAAAATAAAATGTTTTCAAGTTAATTTAAATGTTTAATATAATGTTTTCCCATCAGTAATATGAAAGCTTAAAATGACATCTACAACACAGGAAGCATACCAGAAACTGTAAGGAGTACGGGCACTCTACTGCCTCTTATTTACACACACTACAGTAGTTTTGTTGGAAGGGGGGCGAGAAAAGTTCATGGGGGGCGGGTTCCATATATTCAGCTTTCTATCATATAGTTACTACGCTACTTTTAATATTACAGGCATTTGTGTCTTTTAATTGTAGATGATTTTAGCAATTAAAGCACTCACTCCCCGTACTCTCGTAGATTCAAATTACTGTTAGGAAGGTATCCAGGTCGAGAATGCACTACTTCATGATGAAAATCTCACAAGATCGGACATGTCCCATGATCTGGCAACGCTGGTTATCCAGGCAAGGTTAATCGAAATCTGGGCTATTAGACCAGTTAATCCATAGAGTTAGGAAGAAAATAGAGAGAACATAGATGACGTCACTTGAAGCCAAATGAAGGTTCATCGGCAGCCATCTCGTGTATCCCCATTAGAGTCCCTCTATACCGAGTACTGTGAGGATTGCCTTTCTCGATAGGAGGATAAGTACACCTCAGAGAGGCAATACTCGGAAAAGAGGGTCTTTAAATATGGGGCCAGTCAATATGGCCGAAATGCCTCGTCCCTTCCGTCTCTTGCCTTCATTCCCTTCTCCTACAAAACAGCCTACAGTTCCCTCTATTTATATTCCTAACTCTATGAGTTAATCCGTACCAATTTACAACTATGTAGATAGCAATACTCGTTCTCTCAAATTCGTGCCAACTTGAGGCAGTCTAGCTGATGAAATACTGCTTATTCAATTATTGATTTTGTTTTCGATTTAAAAAATACTGTATTTACGGCCACGTTCTGTCCGTTCCGATTACGATGAATAAGTTACTGGATCCAATTAAGTGTGAACAATACTACACAAACCAATCATTAGCTTAAAATACCGCGTGAATCAATCACTAGAGTAAAAATTATAAATCAATCACTTGCGTCAGAATACCACATGAATAAACCAATACCGTAAGAATACAACAAGAATCAATCACTAACATAAAAATACCACTTGAATCAATTATTAGCGTAAAAATAGCCTACCACATGAATCATTAACGCAAAGTTATCACACAGAACAAGCACTAGCATAAAATACCACATTCGTCAATTTAGCATAATATACCACATTAGCCAATAATTAGCATACAATACCACATGAATCAATCACTAGCATGAGAACACAACATGAATCAATCAATACACTGTAAAAACTGTACCTCTGCATTGGAGTACAAAATCTACAGTGTAGCGTAAATTAAAACTAGCAACATTAGCGACAATAGCCTGGTAGGACTTAGGGAAAACCCTAGAAAATGCTGAGAGATGATGACTTGTAGCTGGGAACGAACCCAGGATATCCCGAATGCAAACAAAACGTTCTACTAACTGGGCTACGGTAAATTATTACTGAATATGCTGATATTGAAATAGTGAACTGAGAAGAAATATGTGTCCCTATATTACTACTTTTGTAAAATTTTACTTTTCAATAAATCGTATCAATTACTTTTCGTGTTATGACTTTCATATCAGCAACAAAGCTAATGTTGTACCCTTTTATTGTGTTTCCCAGACGTCTCGGTTTTGACGAGATTTCTTGGCCGGTTTTAGGACTTGAAGTTAACAGCAAAAGAAGGAACTATTGCTTACCTTTTCAATTTTTCACTGCTAATCTGCGTATTGACATTCATTCTGTGAGGCGTCCCTGTTAAATCTAACAAGTCTTTGAACATTTAGATTAACGTTTAACAGAGATAAAGTGTCACTAATCACCTCCAAGACTACACTGAGAAGTAGTTATCGGTGTATTTGAATACAGTAAATCCAGTAAGTTTAAAATCATAGTAAAACAGATAACCTTAGTACTTTTTTTTATCAGCAGTCGTAAAATATTAGCGACATACTGTGTTGTAAGGTTTATTCGAACTTCGAACGGGATATTCCTATTTCACTATTATCGTCTCGCTTTAACTTCAGGCGTTGCTCCTCCTAGGGACGTGCTTTTGAAATTAGGTAGCCACAGTGTTGCCAATTTGACTGCTCACTTGCAGGGCACAAGAGCCATACATAGAATTATAGCTCCCGCCTTTATTCTTTCCGTAATGAGCTGCAATATATATTTTTGGAAAATGTTTTGGCATGATATGTTGTTAAGTAGATGAGAGGGATGCAACCTTTTGTTTACTCGTCGTGGCAACAGCGGGGTGGTTGCGTCACGCTGCCAAGAGCCAAAGACAGATTTCTTGCTACCTGTTACTTGTCCGTAACTGCACACAGGCTGCTATAGCGTGAGAACACTAGTATGAACAGGGTGTTCCAGAAAAAGAAACCTCCCTATTCTCACATGGTTAGTATCGGATTATGAGGTACACAAGCATGTTAACTCTACAGCCCAAGAAATCACGGATAGATGTCACTTGATTTACTGACAGATTTATTCGTGCCCATGGTTTCATTACTAAGTTCTGGACTTAGGAACTACACCTTGCGTTCTGTTATTAATCGGTAGTAGTTCCGTTGTAACCTATTTTTAGCAAATGCAAGTAATAAACAATCGCATACTGAGATTTGCTTCTCAGATTGAGAGAATTGAATTTTTTTAAGGTCTTTAGGCAACGTTTGCTCATGCTGAATGCATGATAATGGGAGAATTGATGTGAAAGTGACAGGAAACGGGAGAACTCATGGAAAACCCACGCACACGGTGTTTGTGCACCACAACCCACATGGCATGAGATGGGATCGAACCGATCAAGCGCCAGAGATGAACGCTCTACCACTAAGCCATCCCAGCCCTCAGAGTAAGAGAATAGATTGCACATGGAGCCATGTGTTAGTATAGGAGGAAATACACCTGATGTTTGAGAAAAATCTGCAAATAATTGCATAAATAGGTTGACGTTACATCCATTAAAACTGCTCTGCTTTTCCTTACACTTCAATGCAGCTACTGTAACCCGAACGAACAAACCCTTGATCTACAATAAGAAGTTTAAAGTCTAGAAATGTACCCAAGCATTTGCTAGTCACTTCTTGATGTTGTACTTAAGTACTGTTAAGTTTCTGCTTCATATCTCTCTAGTTACTATACCTACTCGACTCCGTGTTCTTTTTGCCCGAATTTAAGTCCATACGGGTCGTAGCCTGCCAAATCGTCATCTTTGCCATTGGTTTGAAAAAACGCTTGGATCCTTCCTTCCAACCACAAATCAAAATCTACAAGATCGTACTTCGCAGCTGAAAATAAAACAAGACAAACATTTAAGTTTTCTACAATATCTTTAGCGAAATAAATAAAATCATGTTATAATCTCTCTCTATTTCCAATAGCTTAAATAATAAAAAAATATCTATACTCTTTTTTTGGTTCTTTCTTATTTTTACCCTACACTTTTTTCTATAAACAACGGGGCGTTTGTAGCTTTACCTACGCACGATTTTCTTTATCCTCTATACGTAAATATTACGTCAGTAACCAAAGTAAAATAAGGGATACCGGGAATGGTTGAAACAGTTTTTATTGAAACAATAACTAAATATAGTGTACAAACGTAGTTAGCAACTCTGTTTTTCTAAAGTAGGAGCGTTAGTCAACTGTCTTCATCTTGTACAAGTTCATGGATAACTACGGCAGACGGATCTGCTTTTAGCGACACGAAACTGTAGCCACCACAAGCCATGAGTACCTGGTAGGTGCAATTGATTAAAAAAACAACTGAACATCACGTTCCGTACAATATCATATTTAAAATATTCAAATCTTCCTCCTCTCTTCCTCTTTCCTTCAACACGCCCAGGCATAGGCCAACCAATAAGACGCAAGCTAATCCCAATCATCCACGCAAGATTAATCAAAAACGGGCGTCAAGTTGACCCAGCTTAATTGTATTGGGACAGTCAATCGGTCTCCCGTATTTAAATCCATGCATGGTAAGAGTTAAATGGGCATGATGCTGATCGATAGCATGCTATACTCAAGAAACTTGTTTTCGCAGAAGCTGAATAAATTTTTTGAAATAATATATTATTCTTTCATAGTTCCAGACCAACAAAGTGATGAAAAAGTGAGTAATACTCAGCATCAAGGTCTGTCGCCGGGGCGTAACTATTATGGCGCAAACCCTGCCAAGAGGGCCCTTCACCCTAGCCTCTCAATGGGGCCGAATCGATCTCCGGCCATGAGTATTCTCTTGCGGAGGAACCCATGAAATGTAGTTACACTTCTGGACACAATGCAAACAAGCAAACATTGGAGTTTTCATGATGGACGAAAATATGGAGAAATTATACGGGAAATGATACACCAAACTTTTATATACGAGTACAGAATGTAAATAAACTGAACTAAAAATGCTATTAGAACAGAAAAAAGTGTTTCAAATCAAGAAATAGTGTTTAAATAGTACATATGTGCAGAAAATAATACAGGAAGGAGACCTAATAATAACATTCAACAGCATGAAGAAACGTAAAGTTAACATACCTTATTTAAAAAGTCCATGATGAAAATCTACATCCTTTTATTATAACTTTCAAAAAAATTTCTAGCTTTCAATTTTATGAATTCTCTATTTGTATCTAATGATATATTCAGTAAATCATTTTCAATTGCCAAAGTGGCCAGATCAAACGCACACAGCACAAAACGCACAGGGGATTTCCATAAAAGCTACCGGTAAGTACAATTTACGTCCAAAGCCAACAACCTACATCCAATAAATTCCTAAAACTGGACCCATGATTAAACATCCAATGGACGCCTGAAGCACGTCAAATTGCTCATCCCAAAGAGATCCAAGTTTGGACATCCAATGGACGCCGGAAACACATTGAAAACTACTAATACCATAGACCTCATAATAGCCTATTATGAGATCTATGCTAATACTAAGAGACCCGTGATTTAACATTCAATGGACACCGAAAACACGTCCAGACTTCTTGGATTACTGTGCAGTAGAGTACACATTTGTGTTCATGAACAGTGCAGCTGCTCATCTGTTGTTTGGCCAGTCTTTGCAGCTGCATGTAATGTAATCTAGTGCAAACACTTTGCCCCCGCTACTCAGCAAGCGCTTCGGTTGCAAAATACCGAGCGCGCTACACAGCCGATTGCAGAAAATGGAGAACTAAAGTCTTACGTCAGATCCTACAGGTCATCATGGTAACCCACCATATTATAGTCTAAACAAATGAGCAGAGTTGTTAATTCGGTTATAGTTAAGGACACACACTTAAGAAGATAAATACGAGTGCTAAAACGAAACCCGTGTACCCTATGTACAGTAGCGCAAATTGATATTGTAGGTAAAATATACAAGGTATGGCGTAAATCAAGATTTCGAAAGTTAATAGTACCTTTGTATGTGTTTCATAAAAACATAAATTTCCGAATCAAAATTAGCTACTCACCTCAGCTTATTATATTTACTATTAATATGTCCTTTCTTGCACCTTCCCTCGCATATGCATGAAATCTCAGTCATATGTAAGCAAAAGTACATGTTTGGACTCCACAGCATTTTCTGATCTTTTAATCAGTTTCTGCTCGTTACCGAAATTGATATATAGTAGTTTGTTGGGAAAGCTACAATATGTTGTTGATGTGCGGTATCAAGCTATTTTATGTCAAATCTTATGTGTTGACATTGTTGAAATAAGTAAAATAGAAATTAACATGTTAATACTGAAAATTAAAATGGCAAGGCTATTGTTGGTAAATACCATAGAGTTAGGAAGAAAATAGAGATAACATACATGACGTCACATGAAGCCAAATTCCGGTTCATCAGCAGCCATCCTTTGTGGCCCCATTAGAGTCCCTCCATACCGAGTACTGAGAGGATTGACTTTTACATTAGGAGGATGAGTGCACGTCAGAGAAGCAATACTCGGAAAAGAGGGTCTCTAAGAATGGGGCCAGTCGATATGACCGCAATGCCTCGTCCCTTCCGTCTCTTGGCTTCATTTCCCTCCTACAATACAGCCTAAGGTTCCCTCTATTTATATTCCTAACTGTATGGTAAATACAAAATGGAATTAAATCAAATATAATGTGTTATAGGAAATTTAGGTAAATCGTGTTTAAAGTATGACGTCAGATTTGTAGAGGAAAATGAGAATCAATAACCTATCGTTTAAATTGTATATTAGGAAGCTTGAGAAAGGTGGTGGAGATGTAAACAACTATAAGCTGTAAAAGATAATTGTAAAATATTGAGTTAGACATGAAGAGATCATTGTTATGATTTGTATTATGTATAATTTATTGTCAAATAATTAAAGGCTTATTAATTTGAAAGACGCAAGAGAATATGTTAAGGAATTATATTGTAAATCAAAATGCTATCTCAAAGTCACGAATAGTTGTACAAATATTGTATGTAAAAATGTCCAGGTAGGGATTGGACGAGAGAGAAAAAATATATGATAAATTAAAGTCTTAATAAACGTCGCTTGACGATATTACCTGCTTTTTGTCTATACTAATTTCATAGTCAAGTATTTTCTAGAGTAGTCTCTACTCTAGATTTCAAATACAGAAATTGGGAGTCACCTCAGCAAGCAGTGGTTATTAAAGAAGGCACTTTAGTTTCATATTTCAAAGTGGAATTAACTACGTCAGGTAGAACCGTGTAAGGAGCTTGAGATCGTCGAAGTAAAGATTTAAGTCTCATGCACAATATAGAATATTATTAGGAAAGACGACAACCATAACATAATAATCAACAGTTCGAAAAATATTAACAACCTTTACTTCCACAACTGATTCCTACCGTCTGCTATCAAACTTACTGTCTGTTTAGAGTTAGACTCCGCCGTTGCTATGGTGACCAACCGGATGTGACGTCAAGACTTTAGTTCTCCAATAACAGTCCTATTACGATTTTATTGTATGTGTGAGAGAAGAGATTTTAGATGGCAGCACGTGCTAGTTCAAGGAAGTTTATATCTCCCCATTCGACGGAGCGTCGGATCATTATAGTAGTGGCTCTCGTAATTGTAATATGCCAAATTGAATTTTTTTCTTCGTATCTGGTGTCAAAAACATTTTTATATTATCTATTATTAATAAGTT
>JAGDQP010046204.1:0-15376 GCA_022664845.1 Lepisma saccharinum
ACAAAATTGTTTATTTGTTTAAACCATATTTTCCATCATGTCAACAAATTATTATTACATAGCAAATACAAATAAAATAAAGAATTCCTATATTTAGTTTCTTAAAGTTGATAGTAAAAGAAACAACTACTAAATTATTATACCCTTTCTGTAAATCAGTAATATTGTTCAAAATTTGGCTTTAATTCTGACGCTGTATGTATACAAGGAACAATATAATTCACGCAAACAATACCCTGTCAGGAAATAAACTCCAAACCCACATAAACAGAATCTCGCAATATTGTAATTTAGTTATTATGGAGCGTTGATTATTACTTAAATTGAACGTAAAATAAACATTTAGGAATATGATCATTTTCGGATTATTTTTTTTATCAGTAAGCATTAATTGTTACTTCAATTTGCATCTGTAACACACTGAAACATTTTTTAAAGAGATTAACCAACCTTAGGATTATATTTGAACTGGTAAATTCTACCTCAAATTATTGGACAAAAGAAAACATTTTTTTCCAGTTATAACTGGAGAAAGTGAAAAAGATTACAGCTAATTCAAGTCAAAAGAAAAAGAATAGAACGAAATGCAAGAAAGAAAGCTGCCCAACAGAGATAAAATGAAGAAAAAAAAGAGGAAAAGTTACTTGCAGTGGTCATTGGGTCAAGGCCGGTAAAAACTTTCTCCACTTCGCCTCTAGATCAGCATTTAGCCTTTCTTTTCTTCTTAAAAATATTAATTAATAATATTGATTTATTATGTGATAATATAAATATATATTTATAGATATGTATACACGTGTCTGTGTGAAAGTGAACGTTCTCTGCTTTCCATGTGATTACCTGTTTCCTGTGAAACTCGGACGCATACATACTTTTGTAGAGATCTGACTTTTGCTCCGGAAAATGCTTCCCTTCAATCAATTTAAAACGGATGTAAGTATTACATAGTCCATCAATTTCTCTTCTTTTCCATACACGTGCTTATACTGCTGTTAATTTATTCTGTATATTCTTAATGTTAATTTTCCAGATCATAAATGGTTTAAAAAATAAGTGAGACCTTTTATATATACTTTCTATTGCACGTACCATTAATCGCTTCGCATTATAACATTCCTTTGTACTCATCAATTTCTTCTACCTAACATATTACCTAGGTACTTATTATTAATATTATTTATAAGTACACTAAGATGATCATCTTAGTTATCCCATCCGAAGAATAGAAGTAATACCGGAGAGAAAAGACTTAAGTTTTTTCTCTCTGGTAATAACACGTATATGCCATGTAGCGGAAGAGTTCAGTTGGAAGAGTGTTAGCTTTGCATTTCAGAAGATCCTGGGTTCGAATCCTGCGACCGAGCACCTTCATTAAGGTTTCCACTCTTTCTTTATTTGGTTGCACCAGGCAAATGGTGGGATAGTGTCTTCAATTACGCCAGGACTGATAACTTTCCAAATCATTCCCTTGTTGTTATTAATCTCCAATATAAAATGACATCTCAGCTGTACTTCTATTTTTTTTTAAATATCTTAAGCTCATGCTGGAATATAGTAGGGGATAGAATGTTAGAAAGTAGCTTGTCAGGGTCTAGTTCGTAGGTATTATCTCGGCATTTGTCAGGTATGACTGAGAAAAAGGTGTAAAATCTCAGTCAGGATCGGCGGCCGCTGAGATCGTTCCCAGGACCTTCGGATTGCAAAGCCAGCTCTCTACCAACTAAGCTACGGCCACTCGATTCCAGTTTGGTAAAACAACTGAAAGTAATAAAATGTCATTCAACCTTGCCGTAAACTTTATTTTTCGGAGATTATGTGTTCAACTAAAAGTAATCCAACCCAAAACCATTTGGTGAAAGCTTAATGACAGTTCAAATATAAAATTCACTTCCAGTAAGAAAATCCAAACTTTTGACAAGACTGATCTACAGTATACTTTAATAAATACGAAAACAAACTGAAGCATTACAGTTTCGGAGATAACAACACTTCCTTCCTCAAACTGTACTACATATAACAAGGTCTGAGAAAGTAGATGTTACATCTCCGAAATTGTAACACTTTCCTGTTTATTAAAGTATAGATCAGCCTTCATACATGTCAGGATTTTCTTCATTCAAGATAGACACAAGGCTACATCAGTTATAGCAAATAAACACATAAAAGAGAAATGATTAAACTAACAATTTAAAATTATATATATTATTCTGTAAATTTTAATGTGAAGTCTCTCAAACTGGAAAGCATTTTATGAGTTCAATCAAAAAATATCTGAACATATTGTTGTCTCAGGCATATTAAAGGCCTTAACCAGTTAACCAGATAACTGTTTCCAAAATAACAAAACACACACCAAACACAAATTTGTGTAGCCATATCACTTGATATAAACTGCACCAATTCAACCAAAATTAGTTTCTCCTTATAGAGGACTTCTCTAATTATTTTAACCTACTAAACGTTTAATATCTTATCCATGGTAACAAAACTAAATTATTGAACATATATTGGCACATTACGTCAGCATTCCTGTTCCAATTTTAAGTAAATTTTGAATTATGATACAGGGATCTACTCTTAAGGGTTTAGACATATCACAGTAGTAGTATAGCAGTAAAACTACAGACCAATTAGTTTACTGTCAGTTCTATACAAAATGTCCAACAAAGTTATTTTGAATCATATTGAACGAGACTTAGACTTTAACCAGGAAGGGGACAAACCGGATTTTGTCGTGAACTTAGAACAGTGGACCACATACAAACATTGAATGAAGCTGTGGAAAGTACTAATGAATACGAACTTCCACTATGTCTAGGATTCATAAACTTTAAAAAAGTTTTCGATTCGGTCTCCTTGGCACCAGTATTTAAATCACTTAAACAGTAAGCCATCCAAAGTGCATACATTAAGTTAATACCAAGCATTTACTCGACTGCCACATCTGTCATTAGACTACATCAAGAAAGCAAAAGGATAAGACAAGTAGATTCAATTTCTCCAAAACTGTTTTCAGCTGTCCTGGAGGGAGTGTTTCAAAATTTAAACTGGGATGAAGTTGGAATAAAACTCCATGGCGAATACTTTAATCACTTACAATTCACTGGTGATATAATTATGTTTGCTTCAAGTGCAGAACTACAAACCAGAATGGAAGAGCTGTGTAATGAGAGTTCGAAAGCAGGTCTTAAAATGAATTTAAGTACAAGAAAAGTAATGTAACGTTACAATCAATATGCTGAAAAGAACGAAATAAAGATTCACGGAGAAAAAAGAGGCATAGTTGATGACCTAAACCAGCTCAAAACAGCAAATGCCAAATTGACTGATGAAATAAATAGATGTAAAATGATGTAGTGTTCGTTTGGAAGACTACACTTTATTTTCAAAAGCGAGCTACCAACTTGTCTTAAGCGTAAGGTTTATGATCAATGTTTCTTACCTGTGATAATGTACGGCTGTAATTGGACATTGAAACTTGGACAATGAATACGCAAACGACTCAAGGATTAAGAGTCACACAAAGAGCCATGGAGAGATGCATACTAGTAATAATTAGGAGGGACAAGAAGACAAATGAATGGATTGTCGCACAAACAAATATAGAAGATATAATCAAGACTGCGAAGGTGAAGTTTGAGATGGACCAATCATATAGCTAGACGAACAGATGGTAGATGGACGACAAAAGTACTACATTGGATTCCCAGAAAAATGAAACGACCGAGACGACTTCCAAATGCAAGATGAGTAGATGAAATCAAACGTTTTTCAGAAGGTACATGGATGAGGATAGCAGCAGGCCGAGACATGTGGAAAGAAAAGGGGGTGGTCTTCATCAAGCAGTGAATAAAGATGGCTGAATATGATGATGATAATGATGGTGATGATGACAGTAGTAGAAGCAATAGTATGAGTACTAAAAGCAGTTGTACTGAAAGCAGTAGTAGAAGCACAACTGGTATTAATTAAGATATAGCTGAAGCTGAAACAAGTTAGTACTAGAAATCGTAGTTGTGTAAATTCTTGCAAATAATGAATATTTTTATATCTAGTTTAAGTTTTACTGTACAAAAGCTTTAAAAATTTAAATTGTAAATTACTTTGTTTATTAAAAAAAAAGAAAATGTAGAGTGATAGGATTTGCTTATTGTGAAGGTAATTTCGTGACTAATATCGAAATAAAATAGAGTTGTTATCCTTTTTATCCTTGAAATCAATCCAAGCTTGAAATAACATGCTCATGCAAATATACGGATGATTTTCATTTCCTTTTATGTAATCTGTATTTGAGATTATCTATCGGACAAGAAATATATAAGCTAACCATGAATATCCTAATTGATAGTTGCAACCAAAGGACTTATTTTCGTTGCACCAGATACTACATCACGAAATGGAAATTGGATGAAACCTTATATATTTTTCCTATAGACAACATTTAGCTCTAGAGAAAGGAAATCTTGCATCAAATATCTATTTAAGAACCATGGTGAATAGCTGCAGCTAATACCTAGTAGATTCTTTTTGTTCAATGAAAACGACTAGGGAAAGTGTAACATTTTATGAATTCACGCTGTCATAATGGGGTGTTAATGACTAAAGTGAACCACTTTAGTACTTTTTCATTTCCCTACTTATAGTATTTAATATTCACTTTAATCTTACCCAATAATATTTACTCTTTGTGTTAGAGGAATTTTTCAACTAACTAGAAATTTTTAAAACACCTTCACATGACTGACAACAAAATTAGAACAGCTACTCATTTAAATATAAAAGTATGATAAGAAGACCGAAATTCATCTCTACATTAATCGTAAACAAATTTTAGCATAACTTCAATGTAAAAAAAAGTACATTTCACGTACCTTTTAAATGCATCTCTTGCTCACCTCAAATGAGTCATCTTTTAATTAGTTCTGTACATTTTGAATACATACAGCTATGAACAAATGAGTTGTTGTAAGTAAACGTGTATTAACATATGTTTTTGGGAAAAAAAAAAAAAATCAGAAAAGCTGGTGAGAGCACTCATGAAACCCGTGTCGCCTCGCTCGTAGCCTGCTTTAACCAAGTAATCGACACCGCATTAACGAATTTGCTACGGTATATTCTTTGTAGCTTACTTGGTTACATCTGGATACTTTGGTCAGCTGTGTTACAGCCCATAAATTTATTTTACTTATCTTATCTTTGGTCAGCTGATTGTGAACCTAAATTTCTTTACTGAAGAGCGTTTCGGTAGTCATCGTTTCTGGTGCACTTACAGTTCAATCATGATCTTTCATTCTGCAATATTCTGATGATCAACAGTTCAAAGATCTCCTAGCTCACCGCAATTTGACTTTGCTTCATCACATTCAAACAAATTTAATAAATAACTCATATTACATAACTCTTTCACCCAACATTTATGGTCAAATTGTTAAGGTCGTAGACTTTGGTTTAATTTCATCTGCCGGGTATCCTGAGTGAATGTTTTTTTTGTTTTTTTTTTGTATGGTTATTTTTCTCAGTTCCGTAAGGTGAATGCCGGGATAGCAAGTCCCGGACATACCTTCTTTACTCCGGAAGAGTACTCGCTAACAAAAGCAAAATCTTAGACTTGAGACCGGTTTAGGCCATAACTATCTATCCAGAGCATATAATGCAAATTAAATAAGGAAAACAACCATCTAAGTAATAGCAGAAAAATCCATTTGATACGCAAAATTCGTTTTATATAATTTACTAGCTAAATAGCCCATACTTCGAAATATAGGCAGATCTTGTGACGAAGTTCCCCCTTCCTTCTGTAATGTGCAGCCATCGTTAAGCCAAGATTGGGTGGTGAGGAGAAGACACCTTAGCGCAGTGTGACATCTCATGTCAGTCTGTGGACCACTCGACTGTGCTTCACATACAAAACCAAACGTATAATTTGGATCTAACGTCAAATCAGGTCTTGTTCTTTAAAAAAAGTATATTATCGATTAGAACTTAAACAATCAGTTCATTTAAGGCTGTACGACAAACGAAACAAATCATATTCCTCGTAATATGCCCCACCCTCTTTTCAAGAATAGAGTTGTCCTGTGAGTTGTCCAAAGAGATAGGAAATGTAGGAAAAGTTAGAGTAATTGCATCTAGAGAGAAAGTAAACGATCAAAATTTTGCTACTAGACAAAGTCTAGTTCGTCAAATGAAAATGACTACGAAGAATGGTACAGATGGTTTCAATGGTGTGACTGTATAATATTTAAAGATACGTCTACTTGATTTGTTTACCCAATTAATATTGAGTGAGTCATTGAGTGAGGTATTAGAAAATGACCTGAGTAACTTTATCCTAATATCTAACCTTCGAATCTTTATCATCTTTAACCATGTAAATGAATATGATTTTTTTAATATGTAGCCTTACTTTCACTTAAGTTGCGTAAATCGATCGAATCAATCAATCGTGTCTGCTTGACTACAATTGAATTTTGTGCCTGACCCACTTGATCGAATAAAATCATAATCATAAGGTTTGCATCGAGATAGAAAATGAAATTGAAAAATAATGACCTTGTGATCGTGAGTATATCTCAACCTTTGATGTCTGCAACTCCTTTTTGTTATTGAAGGAGGAAGAGATTATTATATTTTTGAAAGTGTTACTCCTTTAATATTACTCGCTTAGTTTACTGTTTCAACGGTCAGGGCCACGATAATACTTCAGTTGTCAAAAGTGAGTAGTAAAACTTACGTCATATATGATGTACATTGCAGCAGATAGAGGATTGTTGGACATGATTAGCCGTAGTACAATTGGTCAGTAAAACGTGTCGACAATGACCAGAATTACATTTGCTTCGCAATCAACACTTTATGGAACAGATAACTATGCATTCCACAGATAACTAGCTCCACTTGGTTCAATATGTCATGCTCCCTTAGAATACGTCATCAGATGGAGATTTGCGTTAAGTATGACGAGAGTAACATTCATGTATTTGTTAACCTAGATTTAGAATTGAATTAAACCTTCTTGGTTCCACAGTGGTCATATTTTTAAGATCATGTACAGTGATCATGAATCTTAGGGATCGTGCCGACATAGCTATTGAACATTACTGACATTAAGGTTGGAAAAGGGAGAAAGATCGCTTGCAGACGCACATGGAAAGTATTTAATTTATCTCAAGTGATCAAAGGCTGCTAGCATGCCCGCAGCAAAGAAAGGAGGGACTAGCAGGCAGACTTCCTCTAAATTTTTCTCTGTCTCCATAGACTTCATAGAAATATTTTATCTACACCTAACACTTCTATTCATTCTACAATTTATCTTCAGAAAAAAAAACTATTTTAGATTATATCCAAACAAGATCCATCCAATTTCCCCCAACATATCTTCGGTTTACACTTCCTTAATTATTGTATCCGACAACAATCTAATTTGTTAATTTCCTTGTCCAGTTTTGAACATATGGTCTTTGAACGTGGTCTTCTTATTAATGCTCATCCCCCCCACCCACACACACGAAGAAAATATTTTTACGAAATCTGTGCTTTCAAATGAAACAATTTTTTCTTCTGAAAAACAAACTTGTTCGCCACTAACCAACCTTTCATTTCTCTACAAATACCGACAAATGAAGTACATGTAACTTTTCATCCACAACTATTCTTTTTCCATTGTGAAGAATTACTGAAACGCGTGATTTCTTATAAAAATAATAATCCTTAAAGTGTAGTTGCTGTCAATAGTACGGTACGTAATTTCAATCGATGAGATGGGAATCTTTCATCAATAACTTTCTGTTCCCCTTGCGGAGGACCTCTGGGCCATAAACTTTCCTCGAAGCAAAATTTAATCACTGTCACCAAGCTCGCACAAGTCATGTAAATAACACAATGGTATTTCATTAGACTTCACTTCAGCTACTTGAATGAATGAACTGTACTTTTGTACAAAAATTTTATTCAGTGAACAGTAAGTTGATTAAATAAATAGTAATAACGCCATCTTCTCCCGCGTGTAGACCTTACAAATTATTCGTTAATGCACTATAAAGATCAGATTATAAATTTATCAAGTTTCGTAATTGTATGTTGTAACCTATGTTATTGATCTTCCAATGTTGTGTTTAAGAGGGCACTTGTAAGTAAAGTGTGAAACTCATAAAGGCATACATTTACCTCGCAGAATTGTAATCTAGAATAAAATTAATATACATATTAATTGCTTGATTCTAAATTCTAGTAGGCATTCTTGTAGGTTTCGTAAAATTAAATGTGTTCAGGTCTGTCAAAAGGAGTTTCGACTGATTTGGCTAACATGATAATTCTCCCACAAATTGTTATGTGCTGGAACTCTTGCAATATATTATAATCTGTACAAGATTATGACAAGATACTACTCTCTCTACCTTCATCGATGTTAACAAAATATTTGTTGACTGCTGTTATCATTATCATCATAATCAATAACAAAATTAAAAACTGACAGAGCAGGCCTGACTGACCCTTAAATGCCTAAAGGTCATAAAATTTAAAATTCCAATAACTGACAGAGCATCAGTGGAAACTTTATATTGAATGACACGTACTTCAAGGTGCTAATAAATTGGTTGAATTCAATAGTTGTTGACGAATCGTCAGTTTTAAATTGTGTATCTTCAAAAGGCGATTTCAAATCTAAAGTGGCCATCTTCTACGAATTGGCTGGGCTTTGCAGAAGCAGTACTATTTGAAGCGTGTGTGCCGTGCAAATAATCCAAACTGGAAAATATTGTTGTGGTCATGCAGCATGAAGACATTATATAATTTGAACGTAAAATTATTGGTGTATGCAAAGTGAGAAAGTGTAAGCTGAAATTGGCGAGTACTTATAACATAATACATGTCAATATATATAAAATAATTATAAATGAAGTACAATACATTTTATAATAATGTAATAACTTTCACCTTCTCATTTGCATAATAAATATGTATGAGTAGTGAATATCATTATTACACTTTTAATTATGTGATTGCATTATGCGCTGTGCAAATCTTTCCGCCTTTTCAAACTTACACTTTTACATAAATATAAAAAAAATAATACATGTTTTTTTTTAGCTAACTACAGTTAAAAGATTAGACCGAATTATTTTATAATATACTGAATATCAAACGTTCTTATTATATTTTGAGTATATTGAACTTTCCCAGAGCACATAATCCAGAACTTATATGAAACTCCGGTACACATCCAGGACTCAGGTTCTCTATCATGATACGTAAAGTGAAATAATTTTTCTCCCAGCATATGAGCCACAATCCTGTTTGACATAATAGATAAACTTACACTCAAAACAAAAACCCCTTGCGTTTCAGATGTAAATTTCACCCGCCTAATGTGTTTGCCAGTGTAATGCGATCCCAGTGTTTTCAGGTGTAAATCCATGTTGCGTTGTCAACTCTAAATAAATAAAAGTTAACCACTATCACTGAAACAGATTATCTCTACAAACTGAAGGTTATCAAATCTAAATACAGACTACCAAAGATCATATACTGGCGCGTGAGTGACAGGGGAAGAACCAGGTGCAGTGTAGATATGTCTGATTTGAGAGCTTTCTATTTCTTGAATCACGAATACACGGACATACAGTCCAACAAGACACACTGACATTTTCTATCATAATTATTTGTATTGTTTTTTTTCTTGTTAGTATGTAAAGCTAGCTTGTATTTATTCTGTTTTATTTTTTTTATTAATTTTCCCTTTATGATCATATTATCATATATTCAAAATCACGCTTTATTTTTCTTTCGAAATGGTATTGTATGATTTACTACTGTTTCATATTATGTAAATTTAATGTAGAATTTTCAGATGGCTCAGTGGAAGAACAGGCTCAGTAAGAAATGAAATCAAATAACACTATGGGCCCTGTGTTGTATACCTGATGTGATTATATTCTAAGGTATTTTCTTTTCGTGAGTTAAGTATCTCACTTGAGAGGAAATTGAATTTTTACCCATAGTTGACCCATTATATTTTATTAAAATATACAAGAAAGATATACTTTTCGTGCGTGGATTTTGATTAAACTTTGCTGATGGGTATTTGGGACTACTACAAAATAAATACATTGTAATTGAAACTCATAACGTGTCTGAGGATAGCGACGTATAAGTCGATGAAACAATTGTAAGACACAACACAAAATAAAATATACATAACATAACCCCCCCCCCCCCCCCCCCCCAAAAAAAAATCATTTCGACAATCCTCACAAAAGCTTAAAATCGTATTTGTTTTCTTCAATTAAGTTGAAAACATTACTGAACTGGCTACTAGTTAGTTCTCATAATGTCGAAAAAATATCCAAACATTTTTGGTGTTTCCCGAAAATATCACCTGCTATTGTTTATAGTAACGGCACGATTCAGCCACTGCACCTTCAGAAAATCTGCTTTTCTAACAAAGTACCATGTTAAGTTTTAAGAAGTTACCATTAATAGTACTTATGAGAGCAGTAAGCTCCAAGAAGAATGTACGCAAGTTGAAGCACGTAAGACAATGGAAGAAAATTCGAGAGACAAAGTCAGTTACGACGAACATTAAGATTTTTACCATTTTGTGAAGCAAGTCGGTTATTACCACTTAGACCTACCCTTAGCAATCGAGAGTGAAAGGGATACGAGAACAATCAAAAGTTGAATTATTTCAGGTGTGAAAATAATATTCTTTTAAAATTGTAAATGATTATCAATTTTTTATAGGTTAGCTATTACCAGAGTTAATTTAACTACATTTCCTGGTTTACAATTGGTATTAGTGTTCAGAAGTTACTAACTCTCTGTGACTAAATTCATTATTCAACTAGAAACACATTTCAGAGGTACTTTTTATTCTACATTAATATTCAACAACATCAACGTTAAGAGAAGCCACATACACTAAAAAAGGCAGTTAGAGCGGAGCAAAGCGAAGAAGAGCAATGCCATGAAGATGCATCAATTTAAATGGTGGCCTGCACATTGACTGAGCAGAGTAAAGTGTAGGGAAGCATACACAAATACAGCGGGATCTTGATAAGTCGAATTCCTCCACATATCGAATTTCATTCTCTCCCCTTCACCTTCTTTATTCCACGCCGTGTTAATTTACCTCTATAAGTGAAATGTTATAAAGGAAAAACCTCAATAATTCGAATGTGTCGTTTTCTCGACGTGCCATTCAACCTCTATAACTCAAAACCTTTTGCTATAGAACCTCTACAAGAAGACATTACAGTATAAATACCTCTACAACTCGAAGTCGGATAAAGCTTTGCAAGTCGAATTATAGCGAGTTGAACGATCTGAGCCGAGTCTCCTCGCTGACTGACGACAATCCATTAACGAAATTTCCGAAAATACGTGCATTGTAATTTTCATAGAATACTACCCAACGGTTAGAACGGGCGTGAAGCGTCAGCTGCTCCCGCCACTGCCAGTGTTGAGTCTTGATTGCAACTCAGTTAAGTGAATCTATTTTATATGGATCAGTTTAGTTGTTTTTTAGACTTCGCGCGTGCAAAGATTGTTAAAATTTGCAAACAGCCATGCCACAGTCGAGATTCGAACTCGCGACCTTGGAGACGCTGGTCTAACACCTCAGACCAACTGACTACCTTGTTGGGCACGCATCTTTCATATGATGCAGAAATGAAAATAGAGGGTATTTACTATAGAAGAGAAGCGTCACTCAGTTCGGCACTCTTTATCTCGAAGTTCCGTATTATCTTCTCGATAACTCGAGTGTCGCCTTTTTCCCTTCAGATTCGAGTCATCGAGATTCCACTGTATATGAGTTTAGTATTTTATCACTCTGCCTTTTTTGTCTGCCCCTGTGTACTTTTTGGTGTGTGACTATATGAAAAAGACGTGAAAACATGAAGATCTTAAAATCTAATTAATGCTACAGATTATATGGAGTTCCGTTGACATATATCAGCTCTCAAGGTGCTTTTGTAGCGTCCTAAAAAGTGAACGTTTCATCTGTCTTCTAGAGTTGAAAGATCTTTTCCACATTATATCTGACTATTCTGCAAAAAAGGCTTAGCATACATTTATTTACAGAACTTATACTTTCATTTTCTAACTAAAGAAATGGCATGTTTAATTTCGCACGTATTTTACAAACGCCAAAAAAAAAAAAAAAAAAAACAGTGCAAGACAGAAAGAATATATTGAAAACAAAAGAGAAACGGAATGTTATGATTTTCACTGTGTTTCAGGAACAGAATGTTCACCTATTCCCTAAGAAAAGAAATACAATCCCTTCTCATGTGTTTCATCTACCTAAGTGAAAGTTTTCAAGATAATTTGCTCACCACAATTCTGTTTCATGCGTCTGCTTTTTTTCATTCTGTACCTGCTCTAATGTGAGATAATAAGGTCAAAACTGGATGTAATGAAAGTACTTTTCCCTCCTCTTTGAATCCAATATCAAGTTATTCTTCTGTATTTCCTTGCACCTGTTTGATTATACAGTGTATTAGTCTGTTCTGTTACATCATTTCCAAAGGGTCACAAAATAGAAGAAACAGAATTTATTGGAGGCCAATAGTTATTGCGTGTCTTCTGGTGCGTTGAAAATAAATTTGAGTTCTCTTTTCTAAAATCAAATTAAAGATTATTCGTGAGTGTCTGAAGGTTAAATTAAGGCTTTGAAACAATTACAGTGTTGCGATATTCAAGAAGTTTTCTCTAAGAAGTAACATTTTGATGAAATTTTCACAGTTGAGAGTCCTCGAAGTATAAGTAAATAGGGTGAAATCCTAATTTTCGCAATCATAATTAGGGGCAACCAGATAATTGGACAATTTTGCAATGTAACTAGTGAAATTAAGTGAAAGTCACTTAACATCCTCATTAAATTAAACTAGATTATGGAGGGCGAAATTCGGTATGGAAGAAACATGTTAAACGAAAGATAAATATCCTTGTGTATATCAACCGGATAGTCGAGAGCTTGGCGGTCACCATCTTAATTAAACTATTATTTTTAAAGTGAGAATGAAGTCATGGAGTCAAATTAATTAAACTTAAATTTTAGGAGAAATGTTCTTGGACATAACATGTTTCTGTCATGCCCAATTTCGCCCTGCACAACGCGCCAGTTCAATTTCATAAATATAAAAGCAACTTTTACTTACCCTTCAACAGGGAAATCCCACAATTTTCCAATCATCTAGTTGTCCCTAGATATGATTGCGAAACACTATCTCCTTATACGATGAAGACTGTCAACTTCTGAAGTTTCCGCAAAATCCGGGGTTATATCTCCGAAGTTATTCTTTGTAAGTTAAATGAGGAATGTAACAATCGACAAAGTAAATAACTAATTAGGCTGTTTGGCTAACCCCTATTCAGAGATACATAAGAAGGTTTAAAGATAAGGTACTTGATCAATACTTGTTAGGTATAAGGTGAGAACTAGCTAGGTACATTGATAAGATTACTATTACTATTCATCGATTACTATTTTAGTACTTTATTCTAGTCGTTTAAGCATGGTTTGAGAATAGGTTGAAATGTTTATATTAAGGAAACTCTGTTCTATTGTTGTAATTACTTTTCATTTGACACTTTAAATAAATGAGAAAGGGTATACATTTTACAAATCTAGAACATTTGAATGAAATAGTAATTTTACTTTACTTTCTTGTAGATTTTATTGAAGACGGTTTAATATTTTTGCAAAGTTCCACTCAAAAATTAGTGAGACTATCTAGAAATATACCGAAATGTTCCAAAATGGTCTCATTTAAAATGCATGAGAACTGCATTTTCTTATATTTGATTTTATATTAGCTGCTTTTCTGCCCGTTGGTGTGACATCCAGAGGTTCTTCACTCCCTCACCTCTCTGCTGGGTGCCGAATCGAAAAATTAAGATAGCCGTTGCTACTGAATTGATTGATAGTCATGCAAAATTTGTCCACTTGGAGATAGTCAACCTGGTAAACTATATTGTAGTGTTGGTTGCTCAACCTGTAAGGATATATCTGACAATCATGATGTATTAACTGATTTTACATGTCTGCCTCTTCCCGTTAGAAGTTTGGTTGCAATTGCTCCAGACGTTCCAGAGTTAGGCTGGAACATATGCGTACACATACGTACATACATACATTTATATATCTATATCTATCTATAGATAGAAGCGGCGGCACTCTTATCTAAGTTTGTTCGGTTGTGTATCTACCCTCTAATATTTCTATTCTTGAAGTGTGTTACAAACCATCTTGCTTCTTATTCTTATCATTCTTTAACTCACTGAACGCTCACATAACAGAGAGAGAGAGAGAGAGAGAGAGCCCACAGTTCTGGCTGGTCACAAGCAGCAGTACGTTTGCTTTCTGTTTCCTTCTGGTTGACAACCGACAACGATGAGGTGTAAAGTAAGCTTTTAGGCTTCTCAGCGGGTGGAGGAGTACAAGAGTAGGGAAGATCGTTGCCTCCATAAGGCTCTATATGCAGCAAATTTCGGGCAACCGAAGTGGACTAGCATACACACACAATTTCCCGCGTGTAAAATTCCAGCATCCTTGTCAATGTCGATAGTTTTTCCAATTCCCACCTCAGAAATAATTTCTCGCAACTATTTTTCTTCTCTCGAGGTCAATTGATTCAATGGAAAGATAGTGTTTTTCTATATTTAAATTAAGGCGTTCTTTAAGTTGGAAAGTCTACGATAAAATATCTCTTATCAAAAGTGCTTCTTAAAATCATTTCTCTGGAATAATGCCCAAAACTAAGAATAATAATTATTGATTTTTTTCGCCTTCGTTTATTAGTATTACGAACTTTGAATCATCCCGCCGGCTATTCTGGTTAAAGCTTATCCAAATTCTCGCAGCCCAATCCAGTGCATGTTGAAGTAGTACGTAACTGTTTAATTAAAATAAACTCATTTAGGAACGTATGACAACTCTACGATATATATTTTTCAATTTTACACGTTTCCAAAACCAGGAAAAGAAATCATGCCTCTTGGATGGAAAGTTAATCAAAACATGCATAGCCCTCACCGAACAACCGTAGCTCATTTCATAGAGTCTTAACTTCGCTTTCGGGACATCATTGGTCCGACCCAGCACCCGACCGACTGAGGTTTTCCAGGGGTTTTCTGTCACACCAGGCAAATGTCGAGATCGTATCTTAAACCTAGGATCAGGCCCATTACTTCCCGCAACCTGCCCCTACCCTAGAGAGCCCTGAGCCATAGATGCCTAAAGGTCATAAATGGATTCAACTCAACAGCACCACGCGTGTACCACAGGAATCTACGAAGAATAAGGACAGGTTTCACGGGAACTTTACTTTAATGCCTCTGCAGCATCTTAAGGCAGTAGTTCTTCCCAAGG
>JAGDQP010046205.1:2077-15376 GCA_022664845.1 Lepisma saccharinum
ATTCCTCTCCTTTCCTTATAAAGAGGAACGCTGTATAGGATGATGGTTACCTTTACACAGGAACCCCATGTCTGGTAACATATGCACTTACTTATTGAACACAACAGATGAATACCAAATTACAATATTCAGTTCACGTAATGATATATTGTATACATACATACTTGAAACTATATATTGACATATTCTACATTAATTTATTATTTTACATCTGACGAATATTTGCGCTTATTCGTCTTGAATCTGTGTCTCGGAGTAGACTTCGAGAACACATCTGTAATGAGCACATTCTCCTAATAGACGATGCCTTTGTTCTCTGAGACGTAAAGATTGTATAACATCGTCAAATTACTCTATGAGAGACATGCAGCCCTATTTTAGATAATGAGTTTCCCAAGTGTGAATTATTATATAACAGCTTATGAAGAAATGATGAGAGAAAAACAACTCTTTTTCTCTATTTGAATTTAATTTATGGCCTGTAGGCATCTAAGACTCAAGCCGGGATAAGGGAGATAAAGGGGATGAGGTATCCGGGATAATGATGTGGGAAGATGTTGGCCAGGATCTAAGTTGAAGGTTTCATCCCGGTGTTTTCCTGCTGTGACTGAGGAAAACCCTTGGAAAAACCTCAATCAGGATGGTCTCTTTTTATCTATGTACACTTGTTCACCAGATCCACGTACTTTTCACACGAAAGATATATCCCTCTTTCTTTCCATGTCAAAAGTAAAAAAAAAAAAAAAAGTAATATTTCAATTTCCCGGAAGTTTCTCTGTGCATCAGGATATGTTACTTCTGCGCATTTTAACTTCGAGCAGTATATAGAGATTTTAGAATATCAATATTTCAACAGTCACTTCCCAGCTTTATTTTAAATACAAGATTCCTAAAAACTGTACTAACAAAAGCATTTTAGGGCGACTTGAAGATCAGTAAAAGAATATAAACTGACTAGCGGTGTATCAACAATATTGTACTCAAATTTCAAATAGTTTTTTTTTCCTCCCGTAAGACATTACCTTACATATTTTGAATATTTAATAGCATTTTATTTGTTTTCCACCAATTGCAGACTCCAATGGTATTGTTTTATAAGGAAATGGCATCTAATTCAGAGTTTAAAATTATCTCCAGACAGTAACAGAGCTGACTCGGGTCACCGGTCAATCGGGTCAAGTTTTAGATCCGGTCAGCGGGGTCTTTGCTTGGTACCCGGCCTCACTTGGTGACCCAGAGCGTAAAGAAAAGTTTTTAATTATTTCCTTGAGTTTGAGCAGTGTTGTTTCAGGGGTGAAGGGACAGGTGCTGCTACCCACAGAAAACGAAAAATATGACGCCGAAAATTCCCAGATCGGGTTATTCCGGTCAGGTTTCGGATCGGGTCACCGGATTATTTATGTTCGAATCAGGTTGGGTCACTAAAAATGACGCGGTTTCAGTTCTGAACAGTATGAGGTGTTATTACAGCAGACAAGTCATTTGCGAATGTGACAAAAAGCAAAAGCGATCTAAGGTTTGATCCCTGTGGTAACGCCGAATTTACAAGATATTTCTTGGTATAAAATTCATAAGGCGTTATGAGCTGAAGTAGTTTATGTGAGAAGTTGAAAGTCATAGGTTTATTAAGAAGGATATCGTGATCAATGATATCGAATGTCTTAAACAAGTTTGTGTAAATTACGTCTTTATTATTTTATAAATATCGTTTTGTGTTAATAAGAAATGCCTCCATTCAACAGGATTACCAAATATAAAAAAGCCTAAAGTCACATTGTCAACGTTTCGAGATATTGCAGTTTTAACATATCAGTATTATCCTGATACTTTTTCTTTCGAAATCTGTAAATAGGAATAATATAAGCAATGCAGAGAAATATTCACTTTCCGAAATTCAAATTAACATCATGTGATACGTACTTGTTTGGCCTTTTATAATAATAGAAATTAAAGGTGTAATTCAGGTCTTTTTCATTTGAAAAGAACGTTCACCTTTGCATTTATTTACCGATATGAAAGATTGCAAACAATCTTAACTCACCATCATTGTAAAAACTGTCATTTTTATATCTTTTGCACACATAAAATAAGATAATTTTTCATTATTTCTCTGAACTTGTAAATGTGTCTAATTATGTGAACAAGTGAGTTTTTCAAGTTAGGTAGCATTCGTAAGCTGTCCTCGTTTCCTAAGAAATAGGTGGAAAATTTGGTGAAAGCGCAGATATAATTCGAATTATTTCCGTGATAGCCTCTTTCCTTAAGCTTCATGGTTTTCTTTTCGTTATACAGGGTGTTGCAAAATAACACTGAGAAAACTACTACGAGATTCCTGACATAAAAACAAAAATAAAAGTCTAGTCTATGGAGGGTGTACAAATGTTTCGTTTCGGCGCTATAAGCTGCAGAAATTGTGGGGGAAAATGAACTCTAGAGCTGGATATTTAAAATATCTTTAATAGTAGAACTGAGGGGACATGGTACCCTCAAAACGTTAAACCTGCTTTATCCAGAAATTCATATCTCAAAATCGTGCAATGGATGCGCAAGGGATTCCCCAAAGAAAGTAGGGTATTCCCGAACATCCTCTGGAGTAAATAGCAAGTCGAAATAACCACGAGTGTGGCGAATTTCTATATTAATAAAGACGACAGACGTAATTACCATCATCCAACAGGGCAACAATAACAGTCTCCTTTTATTGATAAATACATCAAAAGTTCGTTAAAATGTATTCAATTCTTACTCATGTTTGTTATGCAACCACACATGTTTTTAAGTTATCGTTCCGCAGAGGACATTTGTTTGAAATATCGACCTGGCGCAAACAAATCATTGTTATTTGCTGGATGCGTATTTTGACCCACCCTTTACTTCAGATAATTTCTGGGAATCCTCTATTTCATTTGGGATATCCCTGGTGCCCGCAGTGAAAAACATTGGGAATATGCATTTTTTGGATAGAGTATGTCTCAAGCCATTGACAGTACCACGCCGCCTCAGTTTTACTGTTAATATAATTAGAAACATCAAAGCACTAAAGTTCATTTTCCCACGCTTTTGGCAACATATGGCTCCAAAACGAAGCATTTGTTCACGCTTGGGAGGGGGGCATAGCTATACTTTATTTTTTATTTTGATATCAGGAATCTCGTGAGGTCGATTTGTCGGTGCTATTTTGTAACACCCTCCGTGTTGTACAGAATTCACCTCCATACACATCATAAAGACCTCACACTTCTTACATACACATTCTGATCAGATGTTTCGTGTAGCATCTCATAAAATTGTCCGCCTGGTACTGTATAACAAATATGTCTTTCTGTTTTGCTTCTTTGATGAGCAGATATCAACCTCCATAATATATTTCCGGCCTCTCTGTGATCGATCAGCCTGTTTCTTTTCCAGTACAAACTACTGTATATACGATGAATGAGCCTGTCACGGAACTGCTACTTGTCAAGTTTCGGGAAATCATACGTGCCTGTAATTTAAATCCTACGCAGTGATGATTTTATGCATCTCTCATGCAGTTGTTTATAGATGATCTGCACGATCACTTTCATCAAGTCTTTTTGAGACTTTTTCCAGAAAATGTAACTTGAAATGGTTTCGCGAAATTTCCCCAGTAAATCCATGTACCCTAATTCTCTTAATTGAACCCCTTCCCCCATCAATTTTCGGCCGTTGTTCCTCGATTGCTACAAAGTTTCTGTCTGTAGCAAAGTGTCCTAGCATGGGATATGAGACTAAAATTGTCTGGAAAATACCGTGCGCAAATCGTGTCCATAAGCAGGGACTTGTTTGTGGCTCTATTAATTAAGAGCAGAGCTGAAATGGGTCACCAGGTTAACCAAGTATTTTGGGGCAAGTTTAGGACTGGGTCACCGGGTGTATACTTGAAAATTCGACCCGCAGGCCAAATCAGGGGTTTTAATTTTTTCCCTATGATTTTCTGAGTGTGAACAGTGTTTCTTTTAAGGCTGATCGGAACGGGGGTTTTACCCTCAAGAGCAATATGAATACAACGTGGAAAAGATCTTAAAATAGTTAAAATACATGGGAAAAAATCTAAAATCCCCGTAAAGAACAAAAGTACCCTGGAGTTGTACAAATAATTTTCCCTTAAAAAGGTTATTTTGAAAGAGTTTGGTGATTCTCACAAATGAAAATATTGATAGATTCAAACCACAGGAACAATACCCCCAGAAATCGAGTCAAGACAGGGCCGTCGGGTCAAGATTGGGCCGCTGGGTCAATTGGGTTAAAATACGATCAACAGGGCCCCGGATCACAGAGTTAGTCTGGCCATTTGGGTCAAGACCGGGTTATCGTGCCAGTCGCTTCATTCGAATCAGCACCGGGTTGATCAGATCAAATTTCGGGTCACCTACGTCCGGATCATGACGGGTCACCAAAAGGTGTCCTGGTTTTATCTCTAATTACACTAGTCAACTAAATTAAAGGTCACAAAACTTAAAAAAAAAAAAACGAGTGCGAAATATATTGCTTTTGGGGGCGCTGAGTTAAAAAATGACTACCATTCGTCCTCGGTTCCTACCATTTTTTCTTAAGTGGTATGGGTATTTGTAACTACAGGGTGAGTCAAAAGTCACATCAGAGCCTTGTAGTTCACAAATCGTCAAGGAAATGAAGCATCGTAGCTCCTATATCTGAAATGGTGGGAAAGGGCTACATTCTGCAGTAGATGATCAATGTGTCCGCCATCTTGAAATACGCCATATTGCATGGACGTCATTTTTTTAAAATAGCAAGTGGGTCGTGTGACATATCAAACAATACCAGAATGTTCCCAGAAAGTTATTCCATCTGTTAGATTGACCTAAGTATTGCAGTTAAGACGCTGCTGGATAAATGAATACATGTACTACAACTTGTCAGTAGAGATAACTCCGACACCCTAATATCTAGGTTAAATGTAAAACCGGGTATGACTTTCTAGGAACATTGTTCTGTTGTTTGATATGTCAAACGATCCCCTTGCTATTTGAAAAAAATGACCTCTACCAATATGGCGGATTTCAAGATGGCGGCCACGTTGATCATGGTATCACCACACAGGATCGAATGTAAAAAGAGCGACACCAGGAAAGTGACTACAAATAGGGCGAATAACACAAAGACCGACTTACAAAATGAGCGACAAACTAAAAGAGCGAATGCCAAAAAGAGCGACTTACAAAATGAGCGACAAACTAAAAGAGCGAATGCCAAAAAGAGCGACTACCGAAAGGGCGAATGCTAAAAGAGCGAATGACAAAAAGAGCAACTACCGAAAGGGCGAATGCCGAAAGCCCGAAAGACAAAAAGAGCGACTACCGAAAGGACGAATGACCGTTTTCGATTATTTTTACATGACACCTCCTTCCCCCACCCCTAGGGCCACTAGGATGGGGCTGAACTTGGACTTCAACGACATCGCAGATGTCACTGTTCATCTCAGCGACGTCCAAAACCATGTATTCGACACTTTCGGTAGTCACTCTTTCTGTCATTCGCTCTTTTGGCATTTGCCCTTAAGGTAGTCGCTCTTTTAGTTGGTCGCTCAATTTGTAAGTCGGTTTTTGTGTTAATCGCTTTATTTGTAGTCGCTCGTTTGTCGTTCGCCTGTATTACATCGTGGAAACGTTGATCATCAACTCCAAAATGTAGCCTTTACCCCGTTCTTCGTTCGTCTTTGTCTATGCGTCTACGAAATCACTTTACATTCATTTCTACACACTATTCATTGTGACTCAAATCTAACTTTTAGAATCTCATTTTTTTTCGTACCAATACTTAACATTGTATTCCACCTGTAAATTTTCCATTTGGTAGAACCGTCTGCCAAAGTGAACCCCTAAAATCTTGCATGTAACTTAAACGAACGCAACCTAAACCTGATGCATGACTTGAAACGTAATCTATTTTGGTGGAATGTGTAAACTACTAAAATAAATACTACCTAATCTAAGGCCATCTAACGCTTGTCGATTATTTTACACAAGTTGTGTTAAGAATGGAATGAACTTATTGCTTATAAAATACTTGCATTTTTTCTACCATTCAATAAAATGTATGTAGAAAGATTTGTATATAGTAAGTTGGGGTAGAAAGGTACACTATTCGACTAGTTGGAAATTAGTTATCATTTTTATGATTACTTTCGATTCCCTAAAGAAGTATTCCTCCAACACTTAGAATGTAAGCCAATAGAATACCAAAAGTTATGCGTCCGGCAGGTTCATAGTCGCCTAGGTACCACCTAGTTACGCCGAAATCATTACCTCTACGGACGACTATGGCGATGACGGGCTGCTTCATCACCGATCGAAATGTGCAGCATAAGAGTATGGTCTGACAGAATATCTCAAACAGTAGGGTTAGGCACCTGCAGTGACCTATTCGTTCGTCAACACAATGAGACCCTGCTCAACAACCGTATTGTGACGTAGGATGAGAAATACATTCTGTATAATAATCGAAAGGGAAGTGGGTACTTGAAACTTGATGAAACCCCTCGTCGTACACTTTTCAAAGTCAGCGTTGACCCACAGAGAGTTATATTGTTAGTGTGGTGAATACCACTGCGTGTTGTCCATTACAAGGTATTTCTATGACGGTTTGTGATCAGGCCTCTAGAAGCATTAATTGTTACGTTAACGTCCACGGAACAGTTTCAAAGATGGCATGCGCGACACTTCATTTTGTAATTAAGGTTTTTGAGTAGACATTTGAGAGAATGGGTGCAGTTATGAACATTTAGATGATAAAGAATTTTATTGAAGTTATTATTAATGAAAGATTGCGCCTGTAGTCACATAAACACTTTTATTAACATGTAAATATCAGTATGTACTGAAACTTATGTTATTCCCCTCAATAACCCTTCGGGGGATGTAACTTAGTTAAAGGATAGCAGATATATCTTTCAGTAATTTTCTGGTATGGAAATCTGCCCTAGGAGCGGCGCAGCGAGAGGAATTTTTCAGGTGGTTTGAGATTTCAGTAGCAAACGGGCCAACGGGGCCCAGTGATGATTTGATCGAATATGAATTTAATCGAATCTATGGAACATTGTTAATGCGTTTGCAGAATTTTGTTCAGGGTAACCAAAAACTTGCCGAAATATTGGGGGTGAAAGTATGGTGTCCAATGGGAAATCCTTATTTAGGTGACAGGGTAACGGAACGGTGCCATTTGATAATTGGATCGAATTTGATTTTAATCGATTCTAGGCAACTTTATTACTATGTTTCAAGAATTTAGCTCAGGGCAACTAAAGGACTCTGATAATATGAGGGGTCAAAGCAGATTTTTCGCTGGCAGCTCAACAATAATGTTGCCTAGAATCGATTAAAACTAAATACGACAAAATTATCCAACAACACAGTTATCCTGATCTGGCAGACACCCCGCTTTGACTCCTCATAATTTCATACTCCTTTGGTTGCCGTGATCCAAATTGTGGCAACACAGTAATAATTTTTCCTTAGAACTGATTAAACTCAAATGTGATCCAATTATCAAATGGCCCCTTTATCGCGTCACCTAAACATAAGCATTTTGCATTAAATTGTATATGCAGGATCCGATAATTTGACACCTCATATTTCAGTAAGCTTTTGGTTGCTGTGAACAAAATTCTATAAAGAAATGTTCCCTAGAATTGATTTATTATATCAAATTCGATTCAATTAGCGTTGGGCCCCGTTAGCTCGTTTCCTACCGAAATTTCTCTAGGAGGAATTCCCACAGTCGAAATCCCTCAGATAGCAGTATCTATGGGGCTTTAAGAACATGGATATGGTTCCGTATAGACATCAGGGTCCGTGCACGATGAAGGCAGAGTTTCCTGTAGTGGTAAGCAATCTCTCTTGCATAGAATCCAGTACCATGGTAATTTCGCTGTCGTTGGTGAAAGAACTGTTTCTGCATATAGAAAAGCTTAGGGTCCGTATAGATTGAACTTTGTAGGGATCGCGGTTTCCTTCTGGAAATAATTAAAGGTATATTACGGACATTAGGGAGTTCGTTTAGTCGTCCAGCGATTTCAGAAGACATTGGTTGAAGATGGCTGGGTCAGGACAGCGATCATGCACCCCACCTACGGCCATCTTATTTCCTTCTGGTCAAAAACTTAAAAAAAAACATACCCCCACAACTCCTGACACAGAAACCCATAGTCTGCGTTTTTAAACAGGAAGTTTAAGAGACCGAACTGTACCGTCAACAGAGGAGATGTGAGCTTCTCGTATTCAGAACTTGTTTGAAATCGAAATTGGGATTTTTCTTAAATTTTAACACACAGCCGGTACAGTAACAATAAATGCTACCGGGGATGTACAATCTGAAATTCCATAATCATGAAAGTTAGAATTCCTATTGCGGAATCTTGAGTTCAATTAAGGAGTAAGTTATTTCGGAACTCCAAACATTTATACTAGCTCCTAGGCACCATCTTTTAGTACTAATAATGTCCTTTCTGATGCAGAGACGATTCCCTCGTAGGTGTTCCATTTCGACCAGTAGTTTGAAATCGTATGGGCTTATGTTTGAATTACACGTGGAAAGGCATTGGAGTACTTTCAGCTGCGAGTGCCATTAGAGATCTATCCCGAGGGTTTATTGCCCTCAACAGCTTCTCAAGCATTGTGAAAAACGCCTCCACTAATCATGTCACCATCTTATCTAACCAAGTTTAAATATCCATATACTAAAAAATGCAGACCTAAAGTTTATCAAAGATGTATAAACCTGACGTAATGCCATTTGAAGAAATATGTTGAGTTGGCAACACTACAAAACTTTTGATACGGTAATGACAGGCTGTGAGTAGCCTGTGCCATTTGTATCATGACGAATATTTCACGTTGACTGCTTTGCATCTACGACTATTAATTGCTTTTTCCCTATCATGAGCTGCTGTTTGGTTTTCTTCAGGCTCTTGTTCTCCTCTCTTGTATTTTAAACAAGAGTTTCGTTTTATCTACGTACATCCTTTTCTTATTTCCTTCCTTGCGATTTTATTTAGTTCTATGTACTCAATTATCTTTATACAATTTCCCCTTCTTTCATTTCACGCCTTTTCTTCATCAAGAGATTAGTTTCTTCCGAGATTTTGCTCTCTTTGTTTCTTTTTGACGCCTCCTATTTCTTTGGCTGTTTCTCTTATCTCAGTCAGTATTTTATTTCTGCTATTGATGTCTTCTTCATCCTCTAACTCTTCCAAGGCGCTGAATCTGTTGCTTAGTTCTATCTCGAATGTCTGTCTATTTTTCGTTAGATTTTCTAGATCTGAAACCGGCGGTTTTCCTGTGATAAGCTTCTTTCTCTCAAGTCTAGTATTGAGGTTCAACTTACATCTCACAATCCTATGATCACTCGAGACTGAAACTGTTCAGAACATACACGCTTTGAAAACTTTCCCTATGATTCGATAAAACGAAGTTTGTTTCGTTGTTATTCCCATTTCGGCCTTTCCATGTTCACTTCCTCTGGGGCGGCTTCTTGAAAAATGTATTGGAAATGAACAGTCTGTTGGCTTCTGAGAATTCCACTCACTCCTCTCCTCTCTTGTTTCTTTTGCCAAATCCAAAGTTTCCCACTTTCGTGTCACTGCTCTGCTTGGCTCCTACTTTCGCATTGAAGTCTCCCATTACAATTTTATTACGTGATTTGCTACTATCCAAAATCTTCTGAATCTCCTCGTATAGGTCTTCGACTTCCTCCTCCGGGTGCGAGGTTGTTGGAGCGTACACTTGTATAATTTCCATACTGTATCTCTTGTTAATTTTTATTACTACCCGTGCGATTCTATCTGAAACTTCTTCAATTTCTGTGATTCGTGTCTTCAGGTCTTTATTAATTACGAAGCCAACGCCTGTCGGTTTTCCATTTTCTGTTCCTTTGCAGTAGAACATGTGCCCTGACGGTAGTTCCAACTGTTCTCCATTCTTGCTCCACACTTCTGATGGTTCTATGATGTCCCACTTAAAGCTTGTAAGTTCAATCTGCAATTCTTCTAATTTGTCCTTTCCTGCAAGTGACTGACAGTTGAGAGTCGCCACGTATAGGTCCGTTCGAGTGGAGTCTACTCCCGGGCATTTGACCCTCTGACTTCCTGCAGGACTGACCGCTGCCGTTGCCAGTTGCATTCCGTCCTCCGGGCAACGAGGTTTTTCCTTACTTGTACCATCATGTAATAAGAAAGGAGGGGTGCAGACATTTGACTCACCACGCTGTCTGCTAATACATTTTATGTAACCTGAGCTATTTAATATCAAATGCAGATTTTAAAAAATGTTATTTTTTTATACCTCAATACAGTTTGCAGCTATGAACTTAGCTAGTTTGCAACACTTAATTTATAGTTTTTGCAACTGAAGTTTATACGCCCCTGTTTTTCTCCTTTTGGTTGTGCCTTAGTCCATATTTATGACCTAAGTATGGGAGAAGTAGATCGCTGTCTGAGAAAGGGAGCTAGCTTTGTTAGGTTTCCATATTTTCACCATATAAGTTGATTTGCTTTTGCAGTCTCCGTATACTGGGCCGAGTGAGAAATTTGCTCTGAATTGCATGTAAACTTCGAAGTAGTAGTCATAATGTCCGCCATTATAGTTGGTTTATATTGCTTTTTGTGTGGTTGATGGTTCTGTCATAATTTTCCTTTTATCTTTCTGTCCATTATTCTTCTTTTCTCTACTTCCTCTCTTTTCTCTCTCTTTCTCGCTCTTGTGATAAAATTATTTGCTTTTCGCGATTCTGGCGGCTGGAACATAGCTTCAAGCCACCAACTGCAGAAGGCTTAATGTGGTTTCAAGGTGGGTAAAGACATCAGTTGGAAAAAAAAAGACAGATACACTGGCTTCCTCTCTCTATATATAATTTCAGTGTCACAAACTAAAAATATTAAGAAAGTACTGAGTTTAGACCTAGAAATAGTACTAATTGTTTCTTTTTTTATTCTTAATTTTTATTACAAATTAAGAAACACTTCCTTGGAAAGAATTAATTTTCCATCCTTATTTTGATTCATGATTTCTTATTATTAATTTCGTTTGGTTTCAATTCTTATTAACGTCCTAAATCTAACCCGTGATCTTGACGGGAGGTATTGATTTTGTTAATGCGGGCTCCGAACCACTGCATTTAATACTCTTCACACTGAACGCGAGAACACACACAAACAAACCGAGCGTCTTAACCGTTTGTCTAACTGCATTGTAAGAAAAAGACAGGCAATCTATGTTAATGGAAATGTCCCATAAGTAAACTGGTAAAGAACTTTTCAGGATGCTGGGAGTAAAAGGGAAAGGTCTCAATCGGGACTTGAACATGGGTCTTTTTGAGAGAAGTCTAGCGTTCTACTGACTGGACCATACGTGTTTTCAACGATGATATTAGGTTCATTTCGTTGAATAACCGTTATCGGTTGAAAAAAACAACGTTTATTTCTAAATCATATTTCAACAAAGACGTCATTGCGTTGATAAGACGTTAATACAACGTGTATTCAATATGTTATTTTCAATTATGGTATATAATAGATTTTGTTTAATGCATTTCTTACTAATGTTATGTCAAAAAATATAATTAAAAATTAATTGAATGACACAAACTTATTTTGGTGTTTTCATGTGCACGTTGAAAACAGATTAAATTTTAAACCATATTTCAACGAAGCTAGAATTTCGTTGATACGACGTTAATGTGACGTGCTTTCAACTATCATTCATACAATGTCCTAGATTTCGTTTCAGACTTGCATTTCTAAGTTAATTGCTTAAACATTATAATTAGAAGCAAATACATTGAAAATAACTATATTTTTTATGTTTTCATTTGCATGTTGAAAACAGGTGGAATTTTAAACTATATTTGAATGAATATTTAATTTCAACGATACAGTAAAGGAGGAGTGGCCTCTCCAGGTGGATTCTTGGGTAAGTGGTGAACGCGTCGAGCTACCAACGAGAAGTGCATAACGTTCCTGTGTTCGAACCCCACAGCAGCCGCTCGGATAATTTACTGTTGGAAAATTAACACCGTATATCGTGATAAAAGCAACGGATATAATGAAACTAAATGTGTGTATACCAACATACAGCATTCATGCTCTGGTTTGGCCAACTAAACCCGTTTCTCCTCAACCGTTTTTCAACGTCGAATAAACAGTTGAATAGGCGGACTTTCGGTTCATTTACAACGTTATCATAACGTTTCAGTACTAACGTTTAATCCACGTATTTTCAACGTTTGTGTTCTACTGAGGAAGGTGTCAGTTGTAGATAAACACGGAGAATATATCAGTATACAAGGTCAGAAATAAATTGTTTGAACTCAAAAGACAGAAAGGATGCACTTAGGCTCATGGATTTTGATGATAATGCCCTAGAAGATAAATCATAGCATGACTTGAATACTGGCATAGTACTAAACCTCAATGAGCAATCATTAATGAATGAGGAACTAAGAAATATGGCAATTCATTCGCACGCCCTGTTAGTTCCTTTTGTGGATAAGCCAGTCCGTGTGCCTAGCGATGAAGCGCGCTCCTTCCTATGTCAACAGTCCAGCGATGAAATCCCATTGGTTACATTTGCATTTATCTCGAAATACAATCGGCAAACGTATTACATAATACGACAGTGCTATCTTTGAAACGTGGCAGAAATATTTACAGCCCATCCATTCTTACTGTCGCTATCGCTCGATAAGACTAGAAACGGAATTTGTAAGAAGACAACTGGAAATAGCTCTACTAAGAGGTCACTATCATGTGGACCAATATAAATTTATTGGGAATGTATTACGAAGAACATTTCATTTGTTCTGTTTGAAGCAGACAAACAGAACGATGTAACCTTATTCTAGACTATACCGAGTATAATCAATTCAGCAAACTTTCGAATATAGCGCTTTCGAATTATATAGCACGTTTGCCGATTGTAATTATATAGAAATAGATGCAAATTGAACTTTTTGTAAGAACATTTTTTTAACCACACTAATACTTTTTTTTTTAAATATGTAAGTAAAATTTAGCCGGAATGGGATTTGAGCCCATGACTGTTGGCATATAATAGAATGCGCTTTATCACTGAACCACGTATATTAGACACTTATAGTATTTCATTGATAGCGTTTAAACGTTGCAGAAAATTAATGGTCCATGGTAGAGAATATGGGGAAACGGATTGTCTATATGCAGTAAGCAAACCCACAGAGCACACCTACATTTCCACTGCATGCTAGAAATTTTCTCGAGGAATGTTATGATCCACACATGAAATATAC
>JAGDQP010046206.1:0-13595 GCA_022664845.1 Lepisma saccharinum
GAACGCTCTTGCTAATGTCCTCCATGATTAATTCTTCATTTATCATAAACGCTATTCCTTTGTTTAGGAGACATAAAGCCTCTTTCACTAGCCACTGAAACGACTAACACTCATTAAGAAATTACATCTCTATAGGTTAGAGATGTATAGGTGAGGAGGATATTCGGGATTGGGGGTGGTCTAAGAAAAGTTAGACAACTTCATTTATCCTTTATTTTATTTTCTTCATTTAACACGGCCATTATAAACATCATGCTTATAATTATATAGGTGGTTTAAGGATTCATGACGGCTAATGAGTAATTTACGTGAAGTGTAGTTTGATGCAACAAACATTACGACGGACAAGTGGGGATCAATCTTCTTCTCAGGGGCTACTATGGGCGCGGTGGTTTAATCGTGGGTCATACCTAGACATTGATGGAAACAGTGCAGTGATTGAGGTGAAAAATGAGATTATACAGTGAAAGTGATATTTCAGTACATATCTATATTGTTATACTGTGATTTCGAGTTGGTTAGTGTGGACATGAATGTAGGGATCTGAGTAGGTTGATTAAAGGTTTATGTTCAGGACTGAACGTGCTGAAAACTCGAGTTGGCTTAAGACGTTGGATTTTTGGAAGGTGTAGATATTTTGTGGGGTATGGTGACAAAATGATGAAAGAAAGAAAAAGATTTACGGTAATGGATTGTGAGGTGGAAAGTGTGGGTGGGATGCATGGTTTTATTTCTGGTGGTCGGAGTGTTAATCCGGGATGCCCAGGGGTACGTTCTGGTAAATATTTGCATTTCTAGCTGTATTTTGCGTGCTGTTTGCCGCATGTGTTGCATATGGTTGGTTGATATAGGTTAGGGTAGCCGTTAATGGTGAATAGGTCAGTGCAGTAGCCACACTTAGGTGTGTTAGGACAGGTGTAAGTGTGATGGTCGTTATACGTTTGGCAGTGTTCACATTGGGTTGGTAGAGGAGTAAGTTGGGCACGTGAGGGTTCAACACGGTATCGCTTTCTGTAAATGTAGTCACCATATGTGAGTCTGTGAGTAAGGTGTGAGGAAGCGTACCATACACCTAGGGGTTCCCGTTTGTGTTTTTAGCCTGATGCATTTTGTGACAATATGGCCTTCGTAGAGATTTCCTTCTATATTTTATCGTTGTTAATTCCAGCTCTAGTCCGCGGATAACAACGTAAAGCATTGGTGGTCTTCGTGGAGGTGGCTGATGTTTCCAATGTGGAGCGTCGAGTCAGGTAAATTACGACAATGCTGTCAAGATTTCAAGGCTATGTTTGTTTAAGATTTTCGTGGCTAAATTAAGTTCAGTTGACTTCGCAATGACGCCGTTTCTTGTAGAAATAAGCTGGAGGATACTGTCTCTGGGCACAAATTTTAAAAATTGAAGAAGTAGCAGCTTTGGATTTTCGAAATTGTGACATAATTTTGTGAGCAGAAAACAATATGTTGAAGTTGTAGTAGAAGCGGAAAGAAAATATTAATAACTTTGCTCTATGTCATGGTAGGAGTGAGAATCGCTAATCGTATGGCTTTTCCCGGCTGGTGGTGATCGTCTAGAACTGTCACTGGTTGATGATGACTGTTGATTGGTAATGTGTGCTTTTGTTTTTATGTTTGCAGAATAAGATAGTGGATCCTCATACGTCGAACCGAATAAGTGTTGAGATAGGCGATTTTTGTCCACGACTGTTGCTCTTGATTAGACATTATGAACAGACTGTAAACAGCTGTCAAAAGGATAGGAAACTTGTGCCAGTTCAGTCACATTAAAGCGACTGTCAAAGGTGTAGCTGTCGTGATGGATGATTGGGAGATTATGAGCCTCCCTTGTACAATGACAGCTATCTCAGGCTAACTCTCACCCTATGATATTGAGAAATGCCTTCAATCCCAATGGAATTGTACCTACTTGTCTTGCTCGTGCGTATTGTAACGAAAAGTCCTTGGTAGTATTCTAACGTAATCCAGTTAGGCTACGTTAAGTTATGCGCTCACACAACTTAAATGTCTTACATATGCTAAAACATATTTCAAAGGAGACTAAGTTTTGGATTAAATTAGAAATCAACGGTAGCTTTCTACATCACAAATTTAGTGCAGATCCCATTAAAAAATTTCACTGTTTTACATGCCGAGAGTCACTGAGCAAGTAAAAGGATAGGGCATCACATTTACAGCTACAGACAGATAAGAACTGAGCGCCATCTAGTGAGGCCATTTGTAAAGTGTGAAACATTATACAATACGTAGCATGTAACTTTTTATGAGAAGTAGTGTTAGATTTCAGGTCTTATCAGATGGAACACAAAGATGAAATAGCCAAAGTTTGATTCAGCAGAAGAAACACCAATAGGTTCAAACACTATGCGAAGCAACAGCAACAACACCGAAGATTTTCACAAATGTAAAAGCAGATCTTTACACCTCTAGACTAAACTGCAACCAAAAGGTGTAAATAAAGCAAATAGTGCTGAGATATATCAAACGAGTGCCGAGACGAACGTAACTTATTATACAAGGGTACCAAGAGGGGAGGAAGTGAATCAATAAGGGAAAACAAACATGCGCAGAACAAATGCGCAAAGGCCTCATATTTCACTAGCAATCCTTTCCTCATCCAAACAATACCGGAATAGGAAAAACAAAAATATATTCATGATTATGAACAGCATGAAGGTATTTGTCTGCACTATGATAAGATCCAACATAACCCGGGATTAAGACATATTACAAAAATATTTTTGAATTCCTTATTCGGGAAATGTGACAAAGGTGCGACCTTCCACACGCTTGATTTGTTACTTAACAAAAAATCTTCCTGGAAATTTTACGTTCACCTCAGTTCAACAGTAGTTCAACAAGTGACTCCTATATAAGCCAACAAATTACAAGTAAAGTACAACGTTTTTGAGAATGAAAATTTGAAATAACCCTTTTCGATGGTAAATCTACAGATTCTAACACGCTTCGGCTAAGCTTCATTCAAGATTATCTCAGGCTGTGGGTACCTCTCGAACCTACTAAGCAAAATTTTGCGGCATGAACGTTGAGATGAGAATTGAGATAATTTTTTATTAATTAAAAAAGGTGGAAACTATTTCTACCAAAGGTGTTAAAAAATTTCACATACTTTTCATTTCGAGTAGCTGAAGTTCTCTCGAAAGATGCCTTCCGGTGACACAAACTGAAAACGATTAAAACTAATATTTTCCAAAAGACGTCAAAATGTCCTATTAGGATTTATTCTGATACAAAATGTCCCTCGACAGAAGATAAGTACATATAGTAAAGTGTCCGACCGAAATATACTTTTAAAAACTGACAATCTAGGTTTGCAGTAGCTTTACGCGTAAATCTCTCATAAAGTCAACTCACCCTTGCACGTGGATGCTGACGAGTGAAAATAAAATAAGGAACGACTATTTCACTGACCAGGACAATTTTTGCGCCACCTCCAAAATTATTGGTTCTGTCTACACCCAAACTTATTAACAGGCACTACTCAAATATGCTACATGTTGACTGGTATCGACTCATTATCTCAGCTTTTACAATATTCTTAACCGAAAACATAAGAGAATTTGGTATATTCCTAGCTCTGAATCCATCCGGAGATGTCCATGTGTATTTGTGTACACCTTTGTGTTCAAAGTGCGCGGCCTTTACTATTAGATATTTCGATATCGCGAAGGTTATCAGTCTTTTTCCCTTGTTGTTGCTCTTTTTGTGAAGACTTGATTTCCCTACAGTAGATCTAAAACTTTCTTCCCTGACTACCTTTGCGTTGAATTCCTGGAACACAATATTCGCATAATGCTTCGGTAATCGGTGCAACAACATATCTAGCTAATCGTAAATTGTATCTTTGTCGTTATCATCACCTCGATCGGCCGGAGCATGGACATTTATTAAAATTGTGTTACGCCATCGAGTGAGCATCGTAATGTACGATAGTCTTTCGTTCACAAACTCTATTCTGGACTGCTGAAAGGATATTGTTCTTAATGAATAATCCTGTTCCAAACTCGTGTGACTGAGCTCTTCTCTAGTAGGAAGTTTATTTGCCCTGTCGAATTCTTTCTTGGCTCTCCCGTCAGACGTCCTGTATCTCAATATGTCCAGTCCGTACATTCTAGTCTCGCGTACTACCGTCTAAAGAGCGTCTGTTTGGTATTAATGTTGTACGTTGCATGTTCCCTATCCTAATGTCGTTCTTAATCCTCTTCTTGGAGCCACCTTAAACATCCCCGCCATGAAATCAAAAGGGGAATAGAAAAATAACGAGACTGGCAACACTGCTTACGAACTGGAAACTCTCCTGCCGCCCCCTTCAGAGTGGAAGTGGCTTAATCTCTTCCATGTACATGGTGCAAGTTTTGACCTTCATACTTTGAATATGCGTTTTTTGAGAGTTTTGTGTTTGTTAGGTGCGTTACGATAATGGACCGGGGAACGTTGTGCCATCAACTCTTGTATGAAACTTGGCGAATTGGTTGCTGTCACTGATGATAAGTTAAAAAGGACTTGTGAAGATCTTCCCTATCCAGAGAATAAGTGTTAAGATGCAACAAGTCCTTTCCTGAAAGTCGAGAAGAAGATGAAAGTGAAGCTCCTTTTGGAAGGCCGGCAACATCATGAACAGACGGATATGTGGACACAGTGCGCTCTCTTGTGATGTCAAATCAGCGAATGACGTTGAAAATGGTCAGCAGGGTGTTAAACGTGAACGAATTTACAGTGCATCAAATTTTAACTCAGGACTTGATGATGACGAACGTATGCTCCACGATAGTGCCGAAGAACCTCTCTATTGAGCAGACCATCCGAATTGATGTTTGTTGTGACCTTTTTCGAGCGTTTTCAGATATCTTCCACCAGGTGATGAATCATGAATTTTTAGTACCACCCTGAGTAACAGTAACAGATTCACCAAATTGCAGAAAAAATTGATGGCCAAGTTTTCACGGTCCATTATCGTAAAGCACCTAATAAACACACAGTCACTGCAGCCCGTCTCAAAAACTGCGTAGTCAAAGTATGAAGGTCACACTTGCACTGTGTCCGGAAGAGATTCAGCCACTTCCACTCCGCAGGAGAGTTGTTGGTTCGGGCGCAATGTTGCCAGTCTGATTGCTTTTCTAGTAAATCTTACCGTGAGAATGTATGATCTCGGTGTTGGAAATCATCCATTCTAAGCTTGAGTCCCCGTGATTCCGCTTTTTATTGTTTTAAAATGGATTCTTTGTGAGGCTCTTGCTGCAAAAAGATGAGTAAATATATCAAATCATCATATCCCTTACAACATTGAGATAGAGTTGAAAAATAAAAGAATATATGCTAGTTAACCAGGAATACAAAACCCAGATATAATGTGCGATACAAAAGCTAGGATAAAATTTCTACGATATCTAATAGGCAATGTAACGGATGATAAAAACTTGATTTAACTTTAATATCTTCAAATTATTTAACATTGCATTATAGAAAATAAAGTGTGTTTTATTACAACTAAGTCAATTCGCTGCAACGGAAGTATCACAATTTCGTTACGCTCCATAGATGAGAGTACACTGTGATACGTTAGGAATCCCGATTGATCCAAACTCTGTATTTGATTGTCCGCGCGTATATACATTATCTATTTAGTGGCATGAGAACTTAGAGAATGCCTACTTTAAACAATCATAAAATCACATAACTCCATTAAATAAATCTTCCATTTGTCTTTTTCCTCTCTTTCAGCTACTAAAAGTGCGCATTCCTAGTATTTAATAATTTTCCCAACCTTTTATTCATTTCATTGTTTTAGTTACTATATAGTTACTCGTTATACTTTCCGTGAGATCCATGAATCAGTTAAAAACTACCGGTAATCAAAGTTTCTCAGGGTTTCCCTTCAGTTTCAGCACGCAAATGCCGGGATCTTATCTTAAGAAAGGACCTGGCCGATACGTTTCCCATCCTCTACCTACATCGAGGCCTGATCTAAAGATGTCAAAGGGCATTAAATAAAAATCAAATTTAGAACCAGTAATTAATAATTTAGTTCCTTTCAATTTTACACAAATGCTCGCAATAATGTAAACTAATAATTTCACACATACAATGTTAAGTGTTTTTCATTGCAATAATGAAAACTGAAATTCAGAAACACTGTATCTAGGAAAAATTATATTTTCAAGTAATTCTTTAGACGCTTATTATATTTATCATTGGATGATTTAAAACTTACTACTTTTGAAAAATCTAACACAAAATATTGGCAGTTTTGAAGTTCACTCAATATGAAAGTAAGTTAAAGAAAATAAATTTATATTTATTGTAATTTAATTCATCCATATAATGCGTAAACAATTATGAATGTATGTATACATTCTAATTTTAGAAATAATTGTTCAGAAGATTTATATTAGTTCTATGATAATTAATTTCGGAATTAATCTTCCAATATTAATGATGTAATAACATATTTTAAAGATATAGTAAAAATAACGATAGGTCTTGTAATTAACTTTCTCTGTTTATTCTATCTTCCTGCCTAAGTGTAAGATTTTCTTCGTACGAATGCTAGATGTCTCATCCATTTCTATTTCTTCATTATACAAAGATTTTTCCTCATTCTATCTTCCCAGTACTTCTTTCATTTGTGATTCTCGTAGCTGTTTGAATTATTGCATTTTCTTTTAGACTCGTTACCAGTATAATTTCTAGTAATATAATTTGTGTATTTTCCTTCTTTGGATAAATTAATTCAATAGTTGTTTTAAGATAACTTTCGTGAACAAGTACTACGCTATCGGGAACTGTTGTCAGGTGGAGAGAAATTTCCCGGTAAACGGGAAAATCTGGGTCAAAAATTGCGAAAGGGGAAAAATAAAATCGGGAGTTTTTGTTGAATCTTTTTGGCACATTTAAAAAAAAATAAAATCCATTCATGTTTTAATCAGGGATTCTTTTTACCTGTGAGTGAAATATTGCGACGGGAACCTGACAACACTGAAATTGGGTGTTCAGTTATACGATTTTCTCAGTATTTATTTCATCTAGTCCCTTTTCATCAGCTTTCCTCGTGGTGTTGGTTTACATGTATCCGATGATTCAACTCCCTCATCATTCAGATGAAACTGACTACTGAATTCACTAATTTCCACCTTCATAGATTATCTTAAACACATCATGGCTGGAACTTAAATACTTTCCCAAATCGTTCAATAAGTGATAATGTTTCAGGTTAGCCTATATTGGAGTAGTTCTTAAGTTATGGTGTTAACCTATTGTAGGGCAGAAACCGAAAGCTTCATATTATAAATTAGGAGCCGCGTGCGTCAAAATGAGCGAGTGTGTACAATAAAGCAAGGCGTTACGAAGGTTTTCAAAACTGTGTTGATGGATAGGTTGCATTTGAATCTGGCATGTTTTACTGTTAAATCGTAAAGAGGATGGGCAAGTTCGAATTACGAGGAACGAAAGAAAGAAAAAAAATCATTAAAAGAAGAAATCGGAGCAATTGCTTTGTATTACGAGGAGTCCCAAAATTTTGAATGGATCATTTGATTTTGACCAAACGTTCTAGACCAAAAGAGTGACCTTATGACCTAAAATTCCCCATTCGTTGTAAAATGGATTAGTTTCACTTTTCCCTATACCACACTAATTGAAAGCAAATAAGCGTTTCTTGAAACAAATATATTCCTCAGACAAGTTACAAAATAAATATCGTTACACAAGGAAGTGGATCTGGTTGTGTTCATTTCATCATTGACAATACACAAGGTTCTGTTGTGAAGAAATCTTTTATATACTCGTCCTTGCACTGCAAAATAACTGAGGATTCCTCGACTAAAAAAATCCCCCTCTACTGGAGTGACTGGCTGGCCCTCATCACTAGCTGAAAGAGTGTCGAGGTGTGAGTAACATTCTATATACACGCAGTGAATTGGCATGCCCTGGTGGTGTAATGGAAAGCAAACCCAATCGGCGAATGGGAGATGTGAGTTCGAATCCAGTTCACAGCACCTCAGCAAGTGTCAATTTTTCTGTTATTTTCTATCTCGTGCATATTATCGTCTGCCATTTAAGGAGAATATTTAAAGTATTAAATCAGAAATACACTGACTGCGTCTGTTAGTCTTAAGAGTTAAGCTTATTCCAAACACTAGCTTGCTGACTCTATTATTTTAAAGATGAATTCTTGAGATATTGCAACTGATATGTGTAATAAGAATTCTGTTAGGATTTCATATTTGAATAACATATTTTTTAATAATGTTTGCTTTTATTGTTTAAATTTATTCTTAAAGGCCCTGAATGATTTTTTTTAATATCAGACTGTTTACCTATAAGAGGTAAATTAGTCACTATGGAAGGACTTTGGAGTTTATGTATGTCCTTGAATCTGTAACAACTAAACTGAAAACATCTCTCTATTTGAAAACTCTTGGAATTAATTATGGAATAAAACTTTTTCTGTGCTCACGGAAACAATGGATGCGTCTTAAAATTATATATGGCACAATATTAATACTTGTATTACTATAAAACTACCACAATTCTCTCTACATATATGGATCATTTGTTCTTAAAAGAATTAGCAGTCGATAACGTATTTTAAAAATTAATATTCAATATTCATTTAAATGTATCTATTATTTTCTTTTAAATTCGTTCTGGTTGTTTCGCTGTAAAACAAAAAATACATTTATTTAGAAAGTGAGTTCTAGAAATTCATAAATAATTCATTAAATTTTTAAAACGGCTATACATTCAGAGAAATTAATTCAATCCTGTACGTACGGTGTAGTGTTCAACGTATATGATCAGATGTTCTATTTGGTCAAACCACTACTTGTATCGGAGTAACATTTATATCAGTCATTAACCTTCTGCTAGTTAACTGCACATTTATATTAGAATTAGTAATCGCTGTCTTCTGATTTAACATTCTGATTGTTTATCTTGTCTTAAAATTGTCATTGATTCCAATGAGATAGACAAGGAATATTTTTGTAACTAACAATTCAATAACAATCACTTTTTAAATATTGATAAGAAATTTTATATTTTTCAAACAAAAAATCTCTTGAAGGAGAAAAAAAAATATACGGGAAGCAAGATATTTTTGCACTTAGACTTCGTTCATCTTCAAATAACTTCAACCATTGTGTAATAGATACATGCTATTACAATAAGTACGCACTGTCTATTAGAACAAAATGAATTAACGTTTATGGCCCTTCAGTTTTTCTTCACAGTTTCATATTCATTATCTCTCGAAAATGACAACTTGGTTCCTCATTTGGAGAATAGTATGTTGTAAGACAGACGTGTACGGAAACGATCACCAACAATCTGTTCAAATATCATACATGAAAGAATAATCTTGCATAGTTACAGAGGAGATTTATTTCATTATAGTTGTTATAGAGGCTGGGCTTAAACTGCCCTGAATGCCTTCCAAAAATACAAACCTCGTGTGAATGAAAGGTACTATCAAGCTTAAATGATGTTTTATATGACATAAACTTGTTACTTTTTCAATGTTAAGAATTCTTATTAAGGGTTGAAATTCGTTATGATATGTTGAAATGACGACCTAAAATTGAACTGATGGTGAAGGCAAAAGAATGTTGTCTAGTATGTTACAAACTTTTAATATTTATTCTAACTTTTATTGTTTCCGTTCTAAGAGTACGAGACAGCTCTACTTTGCCATCTATTGAACATAAATATAACATGATGGGAGATTTAAAGCACACTGAGTTAGAACAATAGCAGTTAGACTTGTAAGTAATAATATTTTATAATTCAGTCCAAGCAGGTTCAAATTTAAGTGGAAGATATTAACTAATTATCACCGAAGGAACCAAAAGAAAGCACATAATACTTTAAATCAAAGTTTCTAACTGTATTGTTGGGCAAGGTTCTCCCTAAAAGTATTTTCGATAAAGGGCTAAAAATGTATTCGATTGTATTTCTAATAGAACAAAGATACAGAAAAACAAGATATAAACTATTCTGCAAATTGTATTTGTGATACAAAATAATAATAATTTTGAAGAGCACGATTTTGTAATGTAAAATATTTTGTAGGTCTACCTACATTGTTTATTTCTAAGAAAGTCTCAATGGAATGAATAAAGGACAATTAAAGTATATCGTAATGTAACTTACACACCTTTTTCTAAAGCGAAGCGGTATGTTTTTAAACGTTAATATGAATAAAAATATACATGTAAATGTCTTTCCATACTTTGTTACGCTTCAGTTCTTCTTATGTACAATCTTTTAGTTGTTTTCTATCCAGCAAGTTTCTCAAACCAAGAGTCATTTTGATCGATCTTCGAAATATATTTTAACTTTGCTTCTCTGAAGTCTGTCGTGGCATCGCTATTACTAACTCCAGTAAGGCAATAAACCTACCTATCTGACTTCAATCGAGGTTTTCAATTTTAAAGATGAAGGTAGGTTGTATGGAATAACAAACAAAAAATGTCTTAGCGCGTCGGTATTGAACTTTAAACACTTCTGGATCAATTTTAATTTAATAGGCAATGTTACTTCCTTTTTAGGTACTTTAATTTTTATTTTTAGCTATTTGTCACCCCTTAAACCTGCCGCCTGGGGCGCTTGCCCCCTTTCGCCCCCTTAGATCCGGCATTGCAGGCAACTATAGCTAAATCGTATCAAATTATGGAGGAATGACGCCCCTCGGCGAGTACATTCCCTGGGATATGGAAGTTAGTGAAGTATGCTAATGGGTTATTTTGCAAGATTTTCAGATCCCGAATTTTTTCTTGAAGAAATCTGAAGTTTTTCGCCATTAATTAATTTGTGAAAATTAAACAATTCACCATCAAAAGAGTTTCAATCAATTCATTGTATTCCTAAAACAATCCGTCATTTTGTTGATACATGATAATCACAATAGAACACACACGACCAGCAAAAAAGTAAACTCTTTGGCTCAAAAGCCTGTATAGTTTCTGGCCTACATATACGGAAGATGGGGTGTGATCCAATCGTTTTCTGCAACGTTAGAGAATTACAAATAAAATAATTATTTGTATAATTTCTGAATCAAAAATTCGAAATTTACTAGTTTTTCGACATAGTATTATTTTTTTAAACAAATATTTAGAGGAAATCTGAAAACCAAATTAAGTGGAAAGATCGGAAGTCAAGTATTCGTTCAATTAAAGTATAAGTGAATAGAATGTGAATTATTATCGCTTCCAAAGCCAGCTACAAAGAGCGCCTTTGGCAAGCGTGATACCCTCTACCACGAGTAGGTTAATACATAATGAGACATGTTGAACTGTGGAAATTGAATTATATTGCCACTGACGAATACAAACCCATCGACTTATAATCCAGTCAATTTAGAAGTGTTCTGCGGGAAAAATCCCAATAAGTTGAATGTTTGTATGTACCTTCACAATATAGTTTTAAACAATACTACAAAAGTCCCTACTGATACGACCCCTGCTACATATTTTATAGGAGGTCAAAAGTAAGAAAAAAGTCAGATGTTAGTTTCGAATATAGTGTAAATTACTATATTGTTGTCATATTTTTGTATAATTTCCCTTCACTGCCATGCCATTCTTATATTAGTTGAAAGTAATGAACAAATCCAACATGTCTCGTTATGGGGGACTGGTAGCCAGTGATTAGTAATGACGATGAACGATGAACAAGCATTGTGTGTAATTAAATACTATTTTTACTTATCGTACATTACTTCTTATAATGATGATATTACATTCAAAATTGCGTATTCCGATGGTCTAAGATCAGATAATTAGATATATATATCTGAGGTGTTCATTAAGGTTTATATATATATGAGCTCCTGCATAGCCTAGTCGGTAGCGCGCTCGACTTCAGTGCGAGCGGTCCCGGGTTCGATTCCCGGTGGGAGCTCAAAAATTTCGGTGTTGACCCAGCATCGTGAGGACAATTGGGGAGCTGCTGTGAATAAAAGACAGTGGCGTTCACAGTGAGAGCTTCGGCTCTCCTCTCCCAACACGTCTGGTTAGCGTGGGAGCAGTAGACCAACTCCTCCCTTCGGGGAGAGGCCTCATCCACTACTGGATTGAATATGGCTGTGATTTATATATATATATATATATTTAGTCTCGGTGGATTTTCTGAAAAGTTGGCTGTTAGAAGCAATTCATGTAACCGCTGGTCATCTGTTAATTTTATTATCTACATGCATCGCTGAGTACGAAAACACCAATTACCAGAGAAAAGGTGGCGTTTGTTTTGTTGCCCTGAATAATGATTCATATTTAATACCAATGGTGAACCTTTTAACACCAGTAGCAAGAATGATACTTTCTTTTCTTTTAATACATGTAAGAAAATGGTTACGTACTTCTGATTAGGTCAAATTAAGTTGGATTGCCAATTTCATGTTGGAAGCAAACTACTACAATTTGAGAAGCAAGGCAATTCTTTTTGGGTAAAGCTATGTCCACGCGTCGTGAACGGTGTATGGGGGACATATTCCCGAATCACGGTACGAAGTGAGGTGGGTGGTCAGCCTTTACCTCCCAAGGTGAACAGGAATACCAAGGAGACACTGGTACTTAATTTGATGGGAGGATGAATGCATCTCAGAGCGCCAGGCATGGGAACACTGCAAGAAAATTCTCCAGCCTCCTAATCACAGTCACATATGTTACCACCTGAGCTACGGCGACTGTCAGTTCAGTTTGGAAAACATCGCAGCTCATTACTTTTTTCTTCAGATGCATATTGATGTGAAAACCAACTTCGTATAAAGTGTAATTTAAATCTACGCGAATGACACGCACAGACACGATTTAATGCCGAAAGAGCGGGAGCGAGCAAAAGCGAGTTAGTTAAAGTCGAGTTAGATTTTCCCTTTTTCATTCCGTCCGTGAATGTGCCTCCTTATTTAGTGTTTCCTACATTTACTAGTCGTTCTATATGTATGTACTGAATTTGGAAATTGGAGATTTTTTATTACTTCCTTCCAGCGAATTCTGAAAGCTGGTTTCCGGAATGGAAACTGTCACCTTCGGTTAACTTTACAAAACTTCAGACTTCCAAAGGACCGAGCAATGTTGTTGAATACACAGTAAAAATTAATAAAATTAATGTACTTAACTGTTCAAGACGTCGCCTGCTCTAAAATAATTAGATGGGTCGCAAAACGTACGATTCATTTCCTTGGGATCGCAAAGCGCACGATATTCTTTATGGTCGCAAATTGCACGTTCGCAAAACGAACGGATTCAGAGAAAATATCCATCGGGAGAGTGGGAGAGAGACAATATGTTCCCCGCCTGCCCCCTTTAACGTATTAATAAATATCTCGAGAACGGATATAGCTATGCTAATGATTTTTTTTTTAAATGTTTTTTTTTTTTTAAATTATGATCTCAATTTTGCCCATATCTACTTTTGCAATGTAATTATTGGTTCCCGAGTTATTTTCATCTTTTTACAATTTTAGTGCAAGGCAAATTCATTTTATTTATAATATTTTAATGAGTGGGAAACTGAATAAAGTTAAAAGTCGTAAAAGTCATGATCTTTAAAATAGCATA
>JAGDQP010046207.1:1724-15376 GCA_022664845.1 Lepisma saccharinum
CGTCGAATCCAGGAACAGTCAGAACTTTTTACTTTTTCCCAGTTACGTCGGAACGTTCAGCTTTTGTTCTCTACCTATGATAAATGGTGTCACAATCAAATCGATAGAAATTATGGTGGCATTAATGAGCAAATGAAAATGGCCTAATAATAAAGATGCTTAAGGTAGTAGTGGCCAAAACTATTACTGAACACCATCAGAAACATCTGTTGCGAATGTCCGAAACAAACTAGTGAGCTCCTAAAAACGGGATCTAAAGTTTCTGGTGAAGTGAGTTTCGAACCACTCCGTATAATAAACCCCACAGACTTGCACATGTAATTAAATTTCTCCTTAAGACAAAGTACATATAGTATTGTAACCACAGTATCAACAAACTTCTTTATTTTTTACCCGTCACACATATATTTTGTATAATATCAATTTCGTGAAATAATCTTCGATGATTATTATCATGTATATTATTTCTTCCGTTTTCAGGGTGCAGAATAGTATATATAAAGTGGGGAACTATACTACAAATCCATTTGTTAGAAAATTTAGTGTGCAGTGTTACACACAATACAGTCATTGACGTAACTACTATGGCGCAAAAACCTGTAATGCGGGGAGATAACCCTTCCAAGGAGTCCCTTCACCGTAGCCTGTCGATTGGCTGAATCGACCACCGGCCTAGGGTTGCTCTCAATACAGTATTTACATTTGGTGAGCGTGACCACGGGCTCAATTCCTTGAGGGTCTATTCAACCGAGTGGTTTGGAATCCACTTTACCAGCAATTGCAAGCCAGTAATTTGTTTCAGCGGCTTGTAACAATGCTCTCACTAATAGTGTCCAATAATTGTTTTGATCTCTCCACTTTGCCTTAATTCCGTCTGTATTAAGCCTAGAACAACTACTGGACATTTGAGACAATGCCGTCCTAACTTTGAAATCCTGTACTTCCGAAACTATGCATGTCTTCAATATTTCATCAAGTATTTTCTTGTTTTGGTGTATATAACTACCCCCGAACTTTGTGCCATTCTGTGTTGTCCCTACTAATCAATTTAATTCTTTGAGAACAACAATTTTATGTAGCGAAACGGGCCGCGGTGGCTCAGTTGGTTGAGCACACCCATCTGATGCAATGGGTTGTCGGATCGATTCCTGCTCATGACATGTGGACTTTTTGGGAGACAAACACCGTGTACGTGGGTTTTCTCGGAGTGCTCCCGTTTCATCCCACTTTCTTCATTCCACAGTTTATCGCACCATCATCCATACGACCTGAAGCATAGTTCCATAAAGGCGTTAAAGAAATTATGTTGCGAATTTTGTGTATGTGAAGCTCTAACAATCATAACCATTGCTTAAACAGATGTAGTGGGTGCTACTTATTCCAGAGAATTTTCCCCTGTCTTCTCCCTGCCTGAGCTTTACATGGCAAAATATCATAAATATAATAAAAAAAAACGTTTGTAAAGCATGTTCATGGTTTGTATGCTTTGTATGTACTGACATGGTACAATATTTATGTCTTGCGACATTGTGTTCTGTGTTTTCTATATGATGTTAATCAACACAAGTACATATCTAACATGGAACTGAGTGACGTAGAGTAATTTTAAAAACAAATTTATATACGAAGTTCGTAACACTTCTTTTCCTCCAAGAAATTGGTATTTCTATTTTCAGCGTCCTTTCATACATGTATTTAAGAATTTGATAGTATATATCAGATTAAAAAATATACAATATTTTTTAAATTTCAATGCTACGGTTTCCCGTCACGTAGAAATATAGCATGAAATACTTAAGAATTGCATCTCCTACTTCATTCAACGAAGCTCATCATGTGATCGGTTTGATGTATTACATTTTTAGTAGTTCAATAGATATCAGCTTCTTGCTGTGTTACGTATCTTACTCAGAAGTTATAAGAGAGAAAAGAAAAAGAGGAAGACTATTCACATCACCTTTTTATATAATAATGTATACACACAAGCGAACAACACACTTGAACAAGTTAAAACAGGAAATACCTATTTTTAATAATAATAGAAAAGACTGAAGTGAGTGACATGGTATTATCTCAATTTTCTATGCTCTTCGTATCACTATTTTATGTAGAATTTGATGTGTTGTCATCGAATCGTAAGTAGTTAGCCGGTAGCTTTTTCAACCTTGAACTTAAAACGAAGGGTGATCGGATCGCTATCGAGAAAAATGTTTGTTTTTACTTCACGAAACGGAGAAATGAAATAACTTCAATGAAATAGTTTTAACTTGCATTTTTTATATACTTTCATCCAATATGTTAAACTTTACTCATTATATTCATGCCAGCATCTTAAACTCCTCGATATTGGTCAGCAGATAGCTAGCACATGGAAGTGCCATGAGACCAACTAACGGGAGTAAAAAGAAGATTCGAAGTTTACATTAAATAGTAAAAAGTATATCGCAAATTTAGTGCATATTTCTCATGTCAGTAATTTCTTTAGTTGTAATTTGTTTCATGTATTTGTTGATGTTTCATGTTATGCCATCGTATGTATTAATAAATTCATGAAGTAATGGGTTTAAAGAATTATTAATGTGCCTTGTAAGATACAGTGAATCGATAGCCAACATTAGCAGTTTAAATTCGCTTCAAATACGAGCTGGAAGCCAGGTATATTGCGGTGAGTTAATATGATTTAAGGATGATTTGAATTTAAACCTAGATTGATAGATTGTGAATTCGTGCGACATAAGCTTACACAGCTGATGCTATTTATATTCGTTCGCACGGCACGCAGAAAACTCACATTTTTTTTAATTTCTCGAAAGAGTAACATATATTTTTAGTTAAACTTATTTATGTGTTAAGGAACAAAACATCTATGCACCAGTTACATCATTTCTTTCTATATATTTATGCCATCGGTTCAAAACAATACAAAGAAACTGCTAGTTCAAAAAGTCGCTGATTGCTTACGTCAGAACATGGCGGAGCTTGATTCAGAGCACGAGTGAGACTGTTTTGAAATAAGGTTTGATATCACTTTATAAATAGAAACTTTATCACTATATATGTATAGATATAACTTTATATTTATAGCCAAAGTCTGCTTTAGCAGACGGTATTTTAATTAAAATAAAAAAGAGGTCCATTATGCCTAATAAATAATAGGCGATTGGTAATATGTATTACGTCTTTGGCAATAAACTACACTACTCTAAGTCGTACTACTTACCACATTCTTTAACTATGTAGCGTTCTTTCAGAAGCGTTTGGTCTGACAGTACTAACTAAGCCCTCTGAATTCATCTCAACATTATGCCTCTTCTTTTATCTTTGCATATGATTTATCTCCTTTATTGTCATTAGGAGGTTGCATTCGTCTTCCTCTCGCTGTCTTACGCTTAGTGTTAACCAGTTTCTTTTTTCTTCTGTTTGTATCCACTATTGTTTCGTCTCTCATCTACTAAGGACTTCCTCATTACACATGCATGTGTAAGTAGGTCCATTTTTGCCTTTCTTCCTCACGTCCCAATTTGAAACGTTCTCTGTTTTCTTTCCTCATTTCTTCGTAGAGTCCATATTTCTCTTCCTCCACTCTTTATTTGCCGATCCGCAGAAGATTTGTGTCTTTAGTGAACGCCCTTTTCGACGTTAAATAATCATTTGTATCGAAATATCGTTGTACCAAAATACCTGAGTTTTCCTATATTTTGAAAAAATGAAGACTTGAGAGAGAGAAAGTGTCATAGATATTTTCTGTACTATTGGCAGAACGATTTTACTGTAGTATTGATTGTAGGGACACAAAAATTACACTCAATCCTCTGAGCACTAAGTATTAATTTATAAGCGTTGAAGAACTGAAGAAAATTTCTCAAAGCTTGTTTGCTCCATTCATTTCTTGAAAGTGTATATTTAAGACCTGCAATTTCCAGGCTATTGTGCTGGTCTCCGAATTAACTCAAAATGGGCGTATCGCTAATGCGGGTACAATTCATGTAACTTTTAATAGTAATATTTAATTTGTTATTATCTGCTTTTATGTATTTTCTGCATTTCTTATTTCGAGATTGTTTTGTATTATTCAATTCTTCCAAGGTACGTATCTAGAAATTATTTTGGGAGGGAATACATGGCTTTTGGAGCGGTCCAACATCAAAGATTATCTGGGTACGAAATATCTTAACTACAAATATTTACACCTAATGAAATACTATTTTAACATATAAAACAGAATTCGTGAGAGTGTTTGGAATCCACCCCTAAGTATATACATTCGTGAGTACTTTCATATCGTTCAAGATCATTCTCTTTTCGGTAACAGTCAGAATTTGTTTTCGGTCGGTATTTAAAAATAATATGTATTTTAGTATCATTCGTTATTTCGGTCTTTTAATATTTTTTGAGGATGCAAACGTTTTGTTTTTGATACCTTGATTGCTTCAATAACGGGTTTCCCGGAAGAATATTTCCTAGAAAAATATTTTCCTTGGCTTTGCATATACCAAGCAATTAACGACTGATTTCGCTAGAAGCACGAAGGAAGGAACAATGCCATGGATATTGAGTTTCACTGAAGATACGAAGATCGTATAAAAGGAGTTTTACTACAACGTATTAGCACACTTTGATTACAAACAGATCCACCCGTACACCAGATCAACATGAAGTCCGTTGCTGTAAGTAAATATATTTCATTGACTGTTAATATTAAATCCTGTTTGAAATGTATAAGAATATAAGACTTTAGAATATTTAATACTATTTCCTGTTATTCTGATATATAACTGAATCGCTGATTTGAGAAACGTCATAAGTCATGCAAACTATATTTTAAAAGAGAGACGAAAAACTTCGAGTTATAATTATTGAAAGTGACTGCGCTCACGTCCGCATATTAGGGCCATGTACGTCGACTATAGATGCTGTTGAAACGGCTGTTAGATCGAGACGTAAATGTCCTTCAAGAATCAAATTTGAATGTCAACTCATTTTCGGTACATGGGTGACTTATGACGTTTCTCAACTCAGCGATTCAATTGTGTTTCTAGGTCAAAGGGAATAACGAATATGTCTTACTACATTTATTTACACATAAGATGGGACGTAACATGTATCTGGTTGGAACAGTTAAAATGACAGCTAAGAGATGATGATCAACTAAGCGATGAGAGTAGAATTCAAAATGTCCATTCGCAGCTGTTAGCATTTTATGAAACGATAGTTATAAGCATTTTTGTCATAGCAGCTACAAGTTATGTCTACTGATTACTAAATGGAGAAACAGCCGTTTTCTTGTTAAAGGATGGAAAATCATAACACATTAAGGGGTGACTGATAGACGCCGCTAACTCTGAGACCAATGGTTTCAAATGTTGTGATGAAAATGTGAGCAAGAGGTTTATATCTTGAAAATGCAAATGAATAACTTGAGTGTAAGGGTCATATTTAAATCTCAAGTAGAGCCGATGATTAGCTTGTCTCTGTACTATACGCAGCACTAACTAGATGTAAATTAGGAAATACGCTAGAAATTATGTCCGTCAGGTCAGCTGTGCAGGATACTATAGTGAGTCTTATCTTTAGGTATGGAATAGTAGTTGGTAATTTATATTATTTGATTTTACGATCGTATAGTACTTTTCTCAGAAAACCAATATAACTGAGAGTTCGGCAATTTCGTTGGCTCTCGATCCTGATATTTGTTTTTTTATTTAGAAGAAGGCGCAATCAATGTAGTTTCAATGCTTTGGCAGTTGTTTACACACACAGGCCTATTGCATGGTTATCTCAACGATAAATTGTTGTCCAAAAATCCACACTTAAGGTAGAATTTGAACTAAATTATGAGGAAAAAAGTATTTTTTTTAGATCACACGACCAACTCCTATATAAGATTTTAAAATTCCTATTCTCGCTGATTTTTGTCTTGAGTTTCTTTCAAAACATATGTTGATTATTAAAATAATACCTTAGTTTCCTGTCAAATTATGTTGCCTTACCGTCAGGCAATCAATTAGAAATGAGCAGTGGGTGTATATTATTTTAAAGTCCACAAAAAGTAAGTTAAATTTAATTTAGGTTCTGATCAGTATTAAAGTAGTTAGCAAATTTAAAAACGTTTGCAACAAAGTAAGGTATTTGATAATTAGTCATATTTTCTAATACCTTTTAATAAATATTTGAAAACAAAACTCACTAAAACTAACTGTCAACGATTCATGGTAGATAATGCTACTTCAATTTCGTTCTCTTATTCTCGAAACCAGATAAGATGAGTGAAAGGAGGCGATAAATGCAATTGTATTCAAGAGAGGAAGGTTAAAAGCACGTTCAAAGGAAAGCGATGACTGAATATTTCATATTGTGAGAATACTAGACTAAATTTGAGTGTTCTTCTAGTGAGAAAAGAAGCTAAAATCAAAACTTATTGTAAAATAATGATGAAAAAGGTGACAATTAACGTAACGTAGTGGTCACTTCACCTAGATTACTTCAGATTTAAACGCAAGATTTGTCTTTGGGTTCATATATTTATAGTGTATTAAGAGTTTTATTTGATTTCGAAAATCCCCACTGACGTACAAGTTGTAGCAAAAGAAACCAAGCTTAAATTATTTAACGTCTTGCTTAAATTTTGTCCGCCTACAAAATTATTTTCTTTTATTTATCGCATTAAAATATAGAGATTAAAGAAGTTAGTAAATTTTCTACTTATGCTCTATTTTAATATCAGGCAATGTAGCATCTCATATTGCAAATAAAATAATGCATTATGTTAAAATGCCAAAGGAATATGTCTGAGGTAAAATTCGTATACATAGCTATCTGAGATTAAAAAAAAGTCTGGGAATATAGCACGGGACTACGAATTCAGCACAGCTCAACGAAATCATTGTACAAAATCACGTTAGTTTATGAATGTGAAATGAAACATTTACTCAAATTTAAATTTTCAAGAACCTATTTGTCATTATGATCGTAACATGTTTAAATACTGTCATAGCTCGATATATTTGATTAAAGTTTTTATATGTGATTAAACTATGACTGCAATAGAATGATAAATGATAAGTTTCTATTCGTCTTTGAGGTATTTCGTTATATACAGACACGAAAAGCGTAAATGGATTGATTATTTGTATTTTAAAATATATGAAGGATCATTGCCAATGCTGTGTTTGTTTACCTTCAATGATTCTTACAAAAATATAAATCAGGTATTATGCTCAACATCTTAAATACAAGTACATTAATTGTTGTATATGAATAGGTGATGCCAGAAGCCAAATAACAAATTTAGTATGTTTTCACATAATTAATACCATTGTGCTTATCTTTGTTTGATAAGAAAATAACAGTATTAGTCACTTATATAAAACCTGGAGACTTATTGTTGTTCATTAGTCCCTTGGAAGCAAATAATGTCTTATTTTAAATTCATTAAAACAGGATCAAATAAAAAATGTAATTAAACCTTAAACTCTTTAGATCCTTGATAGTCTTTATGTAATCTTAAAAAGGAAGTGTATTGTCTAGGACCGATACAGCATGTTTTAATACGGTAGAATATACGTATTTCGTTCCTTTATTTTTATATTGGATGTTTGTGATGATGACTATCTAAAGTATTGTAATGTTCCTATTTTCATGTGTTATTCTCGTTACATGAAATACTCATCTAGAATAATTATCGCTATTCGAAGTACACCACGCAATGTCTACTCTAGCGAGATCAGAATTTTACTAATTACTTATACATATCTGGGATACATTATTCAGTACGTGGATCAAACTCCCAACTGCGGTTCCAACTTACATATATGCCAATGTTATGTACGTAACACCGGTTTCTACAACGTATAAATCATTCTTAATTTGTCAGCTTATTGTACTTGGTATTTTACTTACCCTAGAGAAATTGTTTTTATAATAATATTTGAAAGAATCACGGTAGGAACGCTTGTGCTCCTCGTCTTATGGATTTCGTTGTTATTTGTTAGTTTTTATTTAATTATCTTCCTCTGGTTAGTGAAAGTGAAGAGAAAAAAAACAATAGAAAACCTTTTAAAGACATACTTTTCTTAAACAAATCGTACTGAAAAGTTAAACACAATTTTGTTTATGCATGACAAAAGGAAAAGCATGAAGCACGCTCTCATATACAGTCACTTTATAAGTTCTTGAATTAGCGCGCCCCATGCGTTTCTTGTTAGTCATGCAAAAACAAAATTATTTTTAACTTTTTAGTACGATTTGTTTCAGAAAAGTTTCTTTTTTTAAAGTTTTTTTTTAAATTATTGTCTTCGAGTCGTTGCGGTCTTCGGCAACATTTTCTCAAGCTGATGTTTTGTAATCCAATCCCTAAAGTGATCTTCAACCAGCCAAATGAGAGATCGTTGCCGATTAGTATTTATTCTAGGATAAAGAAGTCCATAATTAAAAATATATTAAATTACGCTTTGAAAATATATACATTTAAAGACATATGTAAAAGTAAAAAATGTAATATTGTATTGTCACTCGACTTACGTCACTGTGCAAACTTTCATAGTTTTATGACGTCGGGAAATGAGTTAAATTAACGTTGCAAGATTGGAGGGTACCACGAATAATTCTGACCTAAAGAACAGAATATAAAATGGCTCAGTGTTATAGTAACAAAGGAAGAGAAGGCGAGCGTGAAAGAAAGAAATTTTATTAGACTTTCTAAACAAACATTCGTATATTCTTTCCATAGAACATTCATTTTACGTTTTTGATAAACTATCATTCTTGAATGAATTTCTCGTATAATAGACGCTCGCCAGACGTCAAGAATGACTTCAGAAGTTCAAAGATATTTATGCCAGAACAACAAAATTAATCTGCAGAAGTGTTAGTCAGGATTATTGAGGACAAAAGAGCTATTTTTAACACCATAATTAATCAGAATTTACTAAAGTAAACATGTACAAACTAAACTGTCGTAGTATCTTTGTAACGAATATGTTTATTTTTGTTTTAGATAATACGATATAAAAACCCGAGTATGCCCAAGAAGTGTAGCGAACTCGCTTAATGTACTCCCAAATAACTAAAATGACATATTGCAGCAAATTATTTAAGCAACAATTTTCCAATCTTTACATCGCACTCGTTTTTATAAATCATATCAATATTTTGTAATCATTCTATAATATTTCTAGTTCATATTATGTTTCTTCTTTTCAGTTTGCCATCCTCTTTTCCGCTTTTGTGGCAGCCACTTCTGCCGTTGGTTTAATTGGTGGATACGGACTTGGAGGAATTGGTTATGGTGGATATGGACTTGGCGCTTACAACTATTATGTAAATATGATAACGATTTTTCATAATGTTTATTTATGTAAATATAAAGAAAATTGATTATTATGGGGCTCATTTTGAAAACGTATCAGAAGTTGAAGAAACATTGAATACTATGAAGGACTAATTATTTATTGAACAAGCACATTATTGTTATACGTTAATGTCTAGAAGGAAATGTTTCTTTGTATCTACAGTATAAAAGAGTAACGAATTTTAAGTGAAAATGTGCATATCCCGATATTAGGACATATAGATACCTACAATGGGGATGGTTTTACAATAACTGCCAACTAACAAGCAGTAACCTACTACAAGAAAACGCAGTGCAGTAACTCGGATTAACAATTATTAAGCCGTGGAGATGTGTACAGAGTACTTTTCTAAATCTATATACGCTGTTCACACACAAAATCTTCTTCCATACCACAGCATACAGTATGAGTCCACCTTTTGCACTGTGGACACATCAGCCATGGTTTTTCCTTGGTTATCCTCAAACACTCTTGCAGAACAATGCAAACACTCAGCATCTTTTTAGTTTTTGCCAATTTCTTTGTCAGGTAACCCCCATAATACGCAACATGTGATACTTTAGAATATTCTCATCTCTATCCTAATATTCAACTTATTGTCTAACACTACTTCATGCACGTCATGATACTAATTCTGATTAATACAGCGATCTACTTGCATTGAGAAAGTCTCCTACCTTGTTGCGACAATAGTGATGTAAACTGTTTGACACAAAATTACACTAGCCACGGTGGCTCAGTTGTTAGAGCGCTCACCTCTGGTGCTAGGGTTCGTAGGATCGATCCCTGTTCATGCCATGTGGGCTTTGTGGTGGACAAACACCGTGAGCGTGGGTTTTCTCAGGTGCTCAAGTTTCCTCCCACTTTTTTCAATTCAACAATTCGTCCCATCATCATCCATACGGCCTGAGCCATAGTTGCTTAAAGTCCTTTAATTAAATTCAAAACTCAAACAAAATTACATTTGAACGCCGGGGTAAAATGCATACATCTCACGTCTTATGTTCTCGCAATTGAAGCTCACACGTTTTTGTCACGACTACAAAATATCGGTCTGCACACTTTCCGCGCATTACCAGTAGGTTGTTTCACGTGACCTGCATGCAACACCACCTGCTCAATTTAGGCAACCTCCCAATAATATGTAGTTTCCCACTATAGTTTAGTTTTAATTATTTCGAATCGTTATCTTACGATGGAAATATCACCTAGTGACTTCTGAAACTTAAAGAGTTTATCTAGCGGTTACAAAAATAATGTGACTTCTTTTTCATAATTTTCATGCCGTTTTATGAGTGTCTTTGGAAATGACACATAATTAAATTTATAAATATGACCACAACAAAACACATATACGGATAAACAAGGCGATATAGAGCACACATCAAAGTGCGATATATAATTAGTACATCCAGAATGGTGACATCTATGGCAGGATAAGAATAGCATCCATAACAAGAGATATATTGTAGCTAAGTATTTGTTTCATTGTGCTTAATTTTATCGGTTAAATCATTTAGTAAGTCGTTAAAATTAACAGCTGACCAATTTTTATATGTCTTTTCAGATTCATTATCTTCAATATACAAAATTATATTCAGGATAGATCTTGATAATGAATAGAAACCTCTCGATTCAAATTTCTTATCAGTTCATTTTCTAGGATTAATTTTTCACAAAAAAACATTAATTACAATTCTAATTGAAACTCATAATAAGCGAAGGTCGTGTGTAATATCTGAACGCGGACATAAATTACTTCAAACTGTTTAGGAAATATGTTGTCACATGAAAGTTTTCTGCTAGAATTCATACCAAAAACATAACGTGTGCATGCGGGTATCTTTACATCGTATCTACCAGAGGTTCACACACCAGAGGTTCATCAGCTGGTAAACGTGCATTTTTAAGAAAATATTTCCTGGGCTGAATTGGCAGCATTTGGTCTAAACATTTCACGACTGAAGGACATCATCGCTTTTTGATTATTCTCTTTTATTGGGAGAGGGAGGAAAACTGGCAGCAGCCAGAACTTTCCTTGAAGTACTTACCGACATTTGGATGGTGAAACCAAGGAAAACCATTGAATACTTCAGTCAAGACACCTGGTAAAGAAGACTGAACTCGTGTTTTCGTATTGCCGATCTAAAGTCTGTGCCACTGCTGACTGGATCACTAAGTTTTGGTACAGTTGTGAACTTACTGTATCATAAATTACGCATTATTTACATAACGTAAAACTAAAAGTTTCGAATAAAAATAACCTAATAACAGATTGTAAAAAAATATAAGATTTTTTCCGGTGAATTCGCTCTGTTTCTCATTTAGTTTATTGGAGGGATATTGTTAGTGTTTCTAAGTTGAAATTTTCTTAGAAGTCTTATCATAACATTTGAAAGATTTCTCTAAATATTAACATCACTTATCTGTCCAAAATTATTGTATTAAACTTCCAGAATATTCGAAAGAGTGGCGCTGAAGTGTTTAAAACATTAGCGCAACAACATTTCAAAAGTAATTTTATGGATAGTGTTGTTTTCAATAAAGCAATTAAATGATACAAAACAGAGGTATAATAAGGGAGGAGTCTACCATCAATCACCTATTGGAGTACCTGCTGCTAAATATATTCAATAAACTGTACGGAATGTCGATACTTCTAAGTTACTATTTCTGATTTTTGAAAAAGACATCTTCACGCTCTAGTTATTGGTAGTTAAGCTTAAAACTTATGTTTTTTATATACTTATTTGCTTTTTCTAGTCCTACCCACAGTACCAATTTGGCTACACTGTGGGTGATGGTTTGACTGGAGACAGCAAGCAACAGACTGAAGTCCGAAGTGGTCCATTGGTTGCTGGACAATACAGCATTGCTGATCCCAACGGCAGCTTCAGATACCAGCGATATGGAACTACTGGTCTCATCGGAGGATATGGTGGGATCTTGGGTTAAGACCTTACAACTACGCTCAGGGTTCAGATATAATTCACTATCTGTTTGTTCTGAAAATAATGAAATAAAATATATTTGCACTAGATTTGAATGTTACTTTGAATTAATTTGATTTTGTTAAACGGATGAATATAAGTATGTCAAATTTTTCGAGCATAGTTATTTTGTATAAAATATTCCTTCAATTACCATACTTTTCCGGGTACTTACTGGTCTCCCATCAGGCGCCTCCCCAAGTGGTGGATAGGGGAATGCGGACCAGATATTGTGGGTACCGGAAATATTCCGGAGCGAACCAAAACCAGTACTGCGGCCTTGCAGGTAGTAGAGTTATATGCAAGGGCTAGGGGAAGATTACCTAGCCCTAGCCCAAACAAAAATATCATGGTGAGGTGAAACAGCATCACCATTACCACTCTGAGGCTGAAGATCAATGACATCGGCAAGATTCAAAGATGGACAGACAACAACATTTGAATAACTTTACTGGAAGGTCGTAGAGCTGACAACTCTACACCACTAAAACATGTCAAGAAATAGTAACATATGGTTAAAAGATTATCCTGGGGTAAAATATTCCAGAGGTAAACTAGTCCCTCATTCGATTTCCAGGTGGGGACTGCTTCAGGGAACACGATTAAGAAATACCTTAGAATAGGAAGGTACGAACACTATACCAAATGAGCGCTTTTCAGGTGACGGTACGAGCAAGACATATTAGCGATACAAGAAATTCGGTGGGATGGTCAGGATAGCATCCCACAGGGCAAGTACACTTTCTACCACAGGGCAAGTACACAGTCTCACGATTTGGAAACAGGATACCTCAATAAGAACAGCATCCTTCGTGCGGTTCAGAATATAGAGTTCGTAAACGAAAGACTATCGTACGTTACTGTACGTACTTGATGAGGTAACACTGTTTTAATAAACGGCTATGCTCCGACCGCGGTGACTACTGATAACGACAAATATATATTCTACGATTAGCTAGAAAGGGCTGTTTGACCGAATGCCGAATTATAATTCCAAAATTGTGAATTATGTTGAGTGATTTCAAAGGTAGGGAGGGGGGGGGATATAGACCTACTATAGGCAAATACAGCCTTCACGAAAAGACCAACAACAATGGAGAAAGACTTATAGTTTTCGGGATTTCGAAAAACCTATTGATAAAGAGCACGTACTTTGAACACAAAGACATATACAAATACGCATAGATATCCCCTGACGGCAAAACTCTCAACCAGATCGATCACGTATTAGTAGACAGACGAAGACATTCCAACATATTGGACGTAGCTCATACAGAGGAGCGGAAAGTGGCAGCGACCATCAATTAGTGAT